>OMLI01101402.1:7159-21027 GCA_900302605.1 Rondeletia loricata
CCCCCCAAGTGCCCCCCGGCGGCACCGTACTGTACATCTGCCTATTATCACAGCACAAACCTACCCTAATCAGTGGAAAAATAAATTGATTTTGCATGTGCCATTTCCTCATCCTAAAAAAATCCTACATGACAGGACATATTTCAGTATATTTTATATACAAATGTAACAATTTATATTTGTATTTTTAAAAAAATTGTGAAATGACAGAAATGCAGATGTCAAAATGTATCAAAATCATTACATTTGCTTTCCATATCTGTGGTTATAGCAGCTGTGTGAAGCCAATTAAGCTACAATTGTCTCATCTGGGCGTTACATGCAAGATCAGACAAATCAAGCCCCTCATGTATATTTCTCAGGTCGTTTTTTACATTCAAAATGTATTCAGCTACTACCTATTTTTTCCTGGACATGGGAATCTTAGTATTTCATGTAGGCTCCTGTAGTCTTACATGATCACAGCCAACCATTTGCAGCTCACCATTTCTGTGAATGGTGAACGACCTGAGGCACCCTCCAATCAAATTTTCCCCTCTCCACTTTCTGACAAGTGGAGGAGACATCCAGTGGCCTTCCTAATGAATTCCCACTAGCTCACTGTCTGCTCCTGGCAACACGCTCCCCATTTCTATTAGCCCTCCACTGAGTCAGAGGGAGATGGAGGAGGAGTCGGGGACCAGGAGGGATGGAAGTAGAGAGAAAGGGAGACATGAAGGAATCGAGTCAGAGAGTGAGATCTAGGAAAATAATGTGGGGGGAGTGAGAAAGTGAGATGGGGTGAGAAAGAGACTGTGTGTGTGTGTAGTGAGACAGCAGCAGCTCAAGGCCAGGCTAATGGTCTTCTCCTTTCTCCTCCATCGCTGTCCCCAGAAGGGGGAGAGGAGAACTTCTGTTCCCCAGGAGACATGATACTCAGTGGCGTGCAGCCCTGGCCGTTTGTCTGAGCACCCGCAAACGTGCTGACACACACACACACACACACACACACACTCTTACACTCCTCTCTCGCTTGCTCATTTTTCACTTTTTCTCTCCCACGCCCGTTCCAGACTGATGAGGACACTTTATTTCCTCTCTCCCTCCCTTCCTCCTTCCCTTGCTCACCGTTTCGATGTAAATGAGGCTTAATTGGCTGGGAGTAGCAACTTGAAGTGGCCCCCGCGTGTCACATCAGCAACTCTGAGAAAACCTTGAGGCTGACCCTGGGCTCGGTGACACACATACACACACACCGACACACACACACTGTTCAGCAAGCTGTTGCCTTTCCACCCTATTGTTAGCAAAGTTATTTTTCCTGCAGTGTGTTTGTTTCTAATTAGACCGAGACAGCCTGCTCTGCCTCATGTGAAAAACACACACACGCACACACACACACACAACACAAATGCTTTGCCAGGTGGCCAGTTTGCCACAAAAGATACACCCTTCAGAATTGAGCCCATGGGGAGTCAACCAAGCACAGGTGAACTTTGCACAACCCAGGCCAGAAAGGTACTCTGCCTGTGCAGAGCAGTACATGTGGGCACATTTTATTGTGGAGGTGAAATTCAAAGCCTCAATCCAGCCCCATGAATTGCTTAGTGTATTTTCACTCATATCATTAACCTGGCCATGTGACAATATAACATTTTGCGATTCATGGGACTGGCAAGGCTGTCTATGGAGCTCCTTCATCATTGCTTGACCAATTATATTTCAATCGTTAGACTGGATTGTTCCTGGCCAATAGTAGCAGAGAGTTGCCTTACTCACATAAACACAGGCTAACGGACCTCAATCTACCCCATCAGAGGAACACACTAGTCCCATGAGTTGCAACATTCAAATTGTCATTTGGTTAATGAATAAATATGAGTGAAAGTAAAAAAACAGTGATTGCAGCTGGATCCAGGCTTAGGAATTCCAGGAGCACTTGGCACAACAACAAAAACAGTTTTTCACATCATACTGATATTTACAGTATCAACTGCAAAAGCATTGTTTCCTCAGGGGGAAACAAATCAGGCTGCTCTTGGGAGAGGTTTAGTGACAACTGTTTACAGCTTTGATGCTGGCGTTTGTGCAATTTATCTATTTCAAAATGACAATCAGATATTATTGCAGTCATTTTATTTCAGAACCCCTAATTTCTTCCCTCTACCAGGTAAGCAGGACTACAAAAAGAGCAAGTCGGCACTGAAGGCCACGCGGCTGAAGGCTGAGGCAAAGAAGAGTGCTACTGGATTGAGGGTGAGACTGGCCTGGACTTTCTCTCTCCTTGGGTGTGCTTCTGTCTCTCTGTCTGCCTGTCTCCCACTCTGTCTGCCTGCTTTTCTGCCTGACCGACTGCCTTCCTGTCTTGGCCCATCTGTCATTCTGCTTGTCTGTCTGTCTGCCAACCATCTTCGTTTAATTTGTCTGTCTATCTGCCTGCCTGTTTGAGTGTATGTCTCACTATAGGTCACATTTTATACCCCATAATCAACTCTCATCCCACCTCCTTAGACCTTCGTGTAGGTCTTTTGGGATTGTATAGATGTAAGCAATGTCATGGATTCTACCTGGAACTATGTGATGGGAAGTAGCCCCATTGCTATGCCGGCTGATGCCCATCCTGTTCCTTGAAGATCCACATAAGTGGTAACACAAGTACCATTGGGGAAAGGAAGGGATGGGATAATATGGGGGCCAGAGTCCTCCATAGCAGAAGGTTTACAGTACTCTACCTTGACTTTGGAAAGCAGGAGATATATTTCACAACCATTGACACAAATGGAATTACTTGGAGGAATTAAATTAAAGTAGTTCCATATTCATGAGATGGGGATGGAGCAGTGGAGAGGGGTGAGGAGAGAGACAGAGAGGGGTAGGGAATAAGAGGGGGAGAGAAAAATAAGAGAAAAGGAATAAGCAAGAGGTAAAAAGATAGAAAGAGGGGGAGTGATAGGGAAGGGAGGGAGAAGGTGTTGCTAGGGTAGAAAAGTGCTTCTTTCTCTGACTCTTTTGCTCTCGGGTGAGGAACATCCCGCATTGTCACACTGCAGCGATTAGGGGCTGTTGTGTTGACAAGATGGATGAGTCTGCGTTTATCACTCTGGCAAGTGTGGCTCTGCTATTTATGCTTTTCCTCATGTGGGTGGGCTTACTAATAAACTATTTTACTGTTTAACAATTTGACCATAATGAGTGGGGTGTTCCTATTTTTTTGCTTTGCTATCTCAACAAGCCCTCGCCAGTGAAATGGCTTGTGAATCCACTGCTGCAGCTTTCCAAATCCTTTTTCAAATTGAAGATGCCATCGGATTAGATTGAAATGATCCGTAACTGTATAAAGTGAAAAGTCAGTTGTAAGGAAACTTAATTCAGCCAACTTGTTTTTTCCCCCACTGTTCTAAATGATCTTCAATTTTTTTAGGACAGCGTTCACAAATAGCGAGGATTAAACACTTGGAGAAATGGTCAGGTTTTAAAATATGCATCTCTTAGACATGCATGGCCTCATTAAGTACGTCTTTAATCCAATTAGATTAGTCCATATCTTGAAATATTGATATTGGGTCATGAATAATTCAGGTTTTTCACGCCCAAGACGAGAGGTCGGATTAAAAATACCTCTGGGACGAGGATATTAAACTGAGTTAGACCTCTCGGCCCTGAGTTCCATTGAAATTCAGTCCAAACGTAATGGATATTTGGTCACGCTTGCTTTCCCACAGAGTCCTTTTAACGTTGTATAAAGTTGTGATTTTTACACAGTTCTGCGATGACAGTAGAAAGTCCCTTTGCGATCTTGGAAGCTTTGGGTGACAGAGATGATTTGGCTAGGGTGTTTATAATTTTTTATATGGGCATGTTGTGTAATGTAGAGACTTCTCTTCTCTTCCTCATCATGTGTTTGTGGTAGGGGAGGTGCTGGTCTCAGATGCAGCTGGCATTTCAGAGGGGCCAAGCAGACAGGCGGGCACAGAGAATCTGGCAGCCGCCAGGGCAGGCTGTCCTGGGGCTAGCCTGGTGGAAGGGGCAAGCTGGGTAAACTGGCAGAGGAAAGGGTGGAGAGAGAGCACTGCTGTTCCCAGAACAGTGATCAGTTGTCGGGCTGCACAAAATGTTGACCTGGGAAGTGGCGGAACCCAGCCACCTGCTGAATGTGCTTATGCACAGTTTGAGTCACTGTGTGTTTATGGAAGCAAGGTGAGAGTGCCTACATGCAAGTGTGTGCATATTTCCTTTCCAGCTCCCCTGGGCGGTGGATGGCATGGGGTCAGTACAGCGGAGAGGGAGAAACTGGCAGGGAGTCTGCTGAAGTCTCCTCTCGGGTTGCCTAGAGAAGAAGTGCCATCAAAGTAGCTCTACCACACTAGCTTGCAGCACAGGAAACAAGCCTGCTGCCTTGTCTAATTGTCACACTAGCCTTCTGTTCGGTTCTTCAGTGTTTTCCCTGGGTCTCATTTAGCCGCTGAGCCTAGGAAGTTGAAAATAATGCTTATGGAATTGGCAGAGGATGGAGGCTACAGATAATGACTTTGGGTATCCTCCAGCTGTCGTTTGTGAATGTATGTTGGGAGGCGAGTAAGACTAAATGGGACAGGAATTGTTTTTTGTTGCCAAGAAGTATAAGGAAAGTATTACTAGAAAATGTTTTTAGTCTTTACATGATTCCACCCCATCTCTTTGACCCTTTCGCTTAGAAGCATGAGAGAAGTGTTGGGTGGACTTCCATTCAACTTTAAGTAGCAGTCTGTCTAGCAATTTTGCCCAGTATAATATTTCACATTTGAGTCATGAAGCCATTACTTCTCTGTCTTGTCTTGGAGGAGGTAGCCTAATTACAAGGCACAGTAATTATTTGAATACCAGCATCATGGCAACTCATGAGTAAAAAGTACCAGTAACAAACAGTGTGATAGAGAAAGATGCTGTGCTGAAAACCTGGATCCAGACCATGGTGTCTGTTTCAGCCTCCCACCAGAGTCATGTTGGATCTGTTATCTGTGCTGGCTGTTAGGTTTATGAGGCTCATTCACACCTCCAAGTTGGTTATGAGCGTTGACAGATAGCGTATGGGAATTTGTAGCTTTTATGGCCTTTTCATACCAATTAATTTACAGCAGGCTGTTTCAAAGGACACAGTGGCTGCCAATGTGGAACAATACAGTTGTGTTAAAACACAATACAAGGTTAGCCAAATGGCTCAATGACCTGCCTGTCATTTATTTGCCTGTTTTTTAAGATTAGGCCATTTTTATGGAATTTACACTTTATTGGATACTTTACAATGTTGAGTCGTGAGACGAGAGAGAGATACGACATAGGCCATAAGCCTGACTCAAACTCCTAACACACCTAAACATACCGCTGTACAATGGCGTTCCCTTTGCCTGTATTGATTGATTTTTAGTTTCTAGATTGTGGTGGTTAGGCTTGTCCTGTTCTTGGCCACGTTTTCAGTAGGCATCCCTAGAGCATGTGGCTAAGTTGGTAAAACATGGCACTAGTAAAGAAGAGCTTTTGAGGTTTGTTTATGCAAATGCCCTATTTGCTTTACTTAAGGTAATCAGCAGACATAAAATGCTAGGTAATTATAGCATGTAGCTGAATCTGTGCCAGATTATGCCACTACTTGCAGGGTAGGGTTATGATAACAGGAGCTACAATGACTACAGCCTATGATATGATACAGAAGATACCAGAGGGATGAACATGGAAGTATGAGAAGTGAGGCTATCAATAAAGGTTTGCTGGTGTTTGCTGATTCCTGGATAATACAGTGATATGGTATCAAGGTGGGAAACCAATTTTTTACCTCCATCAAGCAATTAAAAAATTCACCAGCCACTTTATTTAACCAGCCATGCAATATAACCTAATGGGTGGTTATTTGTCACAGTGGCTGCTACAGTAGATGAGACATGCTTGCCAACCACAGCCTAAATGTACTAGTGTTTGGTTGAAGCAGGTGTCTATGTGCCACCCACATAGAGTACAGATGCAAACAGAAACGCACTGAATCTCCCTTGCTTTGCATGTAGGCACATACAGACAGGTGCACACACACACACACACACACACACACACACACACACACACACACACACACACACACCAGTGGCGGCTGGTACCATTCTTTCCAGGTGTGGCAGGTTAAATACAGTTTGTTTTGGTGCAAAATGTATCAAAATTACTCACAACAAATTAAATCTTACTTCTACAGGGTAAATTCTCAAAGATTTTGAGTGCAAAAGGTGCTGTCAAAAGTTATCCATGTAGAACTGGTACAGTGCCACAGCACCTTTGTTGTTCTTGAACTCATCATTGCTATAAATTAGAGAGAGTTTTTTCAGCATATTCTTGTTATAGTGGGCAAGCCTCCATGGTGGTGTCCAGTGCTGGAACATCTCTCCCTGCAGCAGAGTGGCACTAGTGAGGTGTTTGGTGCATTTGTAATTATAGTATCATCATGTAGTAGGCCTAGTAATGAGTGCAGCTCATTTAGCTAAATATTACAGCACCACCACAGAACAGTGTAATAAGCTAACACAACACATTTAGCTTACAACTCACCTCTGTAGCCATCCCTTGGTGTTCGCCATGCTAGCTGCTAACTGTAGTTTTCACTCTGGCAGACTGATTCCGTGAGATCATCTTACTCACTGTTGCCATCTAGTGGCTGGCGGTGATCGAGCAGAAGGAAGTCCATGGATGCTCAGGACAGACCAGTAGGACAGACGCCCACATGCTCTACATGCACACGTGTGCACGTATAGCGTGAGCTCGAACTGCCCCTCCTGGGCGAAAGTAAGCGTTCTGTGGCAAAACTACAGTAGAGACAGTTTGGAAAATATCTAGAAACTTTCAAATGAATTTTTTTTTATTGCAGAGATAACACATTTCCACAGAATTTAGGACCATAAAATATTGAATAAATATTATTTAAAATTATTCTAAAATAACTGTTTTTCTTCATAGGTAGGGCGGCACGCTCTATTGACTGGCCGCCACTGACACACACACACACACACACACAAACACACACACAAACCCAGGAGGAGAATAAAAGGCGCACCAGATGAGGGGACGTCTGCTGAGCTGTGGCTCGTCGCCAGGGTGACAGGGACCCAGCTCCCAGCATGCAGAGTGTGCTGCAGCTGCCGCCGGTGCTTAGAGAGCCACATGATGATGTGCTTGGGTTACATCCAGGGGTCTCCATCAGAATGCGGGGAGAGGGGCGGTGTGTGGGTGTGTAGTATGTGTGTGCTGTGCACACGTGAGACAAAACAAGAGTCAACACAGTGGGCCACTCTCCTCCAGCACAATGATCTCAATCAGGTGCAGGTGCTTTCTACAGCACGTGTTTTCACCAAAACCCCTCTCCAGCTTGTTTTCATAGACAAGTCACTATAACCAGCTGTTCTCTTTCTCTCTGACTCAGAGCCCTAAGCTAAAACCCAAGCAGGGAAAGAAAGAATCTTCTGGAATGCATGTCATGCATCTTCTTGTTTCAGTGGCAATACAACAACATGCTCACCCACGTCAACAACACAAATTTAACAACAACACATTTTCTTCGGGACATTGTTGACAGAATTACAAATGCTTCTTTTTGTCATGTTTTTCAAAGCTGCCGAAGAAAAAAAGAAAACAATCAAGCCTCTGTGGTTTGATAACAATTATTTTTTCTGAGGCCTGGGCAAAATAGAAAAGTAAATCAAGCGGTGGGAGCCTGGCGGTTAATATATGAAACTAAAGTGCATGAAATTTAAAAGTTTTCCAATTAAGCAGGGACTTTAAGCTGTTTGGAGGCTGCCGGGAAGTAGATAAATGTGGGCTGAGGCTAATGAAGACCAATGCTGCTGATGACTAGGCACTACAGCTTGTACACAGATAGCTGCGGACGCTGTGACGCCTTTTAATAGTCGCCCCACCCCCCACCTCTTCATCAAGGAGGAATTATTATTAGCCCCCGCGTTTGTGCAGAGCCTTATCTCTCACTTGTTTTCTCTCTCGTTCTCAATGTTAACTCTTGTTTTTCATTCTTTGTCTTTCGCTCTGTTTTTCTCGCTGGGTTGAATTTGCACTGCACTCTGTGTGCATTGTATATAATTACTGAAATGACGTTTTCTCAACTTGTCAATTTAAATTTTTTATGCATTTTCAGCCATGCTTCTCTCGGTCTTGTCTCTCTTGTCTTGTTGGCCCCTTTTCCCATTTTTCATTTTCTCACAGTTCATCCTTACTCCACCTCAGCCTGTCACTCCTGCATATCTGCTACAACATTACAAATTGATTGAGTTGGAAATATTGTTTGAGTTGTTCTTGTCCCATGTGTCTTAAATAATCCAGAAATGGAAGCTTGGTATGCATTGCCCTAGAGCACACATATGAAATTGTGTAGTTATAGGAATCTAAATCATGTTAGGGATTACAATTTTTCCTGTTTTCTGTGCGATTAGAATCATATGTTGTGACACAACACCTCTGCTGTTGTGGCCGAGTTTGCACATTAAACTGATTTCCATGTTCAAATCAAATATTCCCTTTTGAATAATCTCCAGTCAGAATGTACTCTGTACTCTTTTAAAGCTATCCTAGCTCTCCAGTGTTGATTAGAAAGTTTACTGCTAATGAGTTCTCTTGATAAAGACTAACTGGCATTGTTCAGTACTCTGAGTGGCCCTAATGAAACTCCAGTTGATGAAGATTGTAATCGTGTAAGCGCCACGTAATGAACGAGTGCTCCAAATTCCCATTTTCAAGCTGAATGCCACTCCTCTGGAAAGCCTCCAATTTGTTTGACAATTAACCAATAGAAAATTAAAAGAAATAGGCAATTTTGTTGAAGAAAGTTTAACTTCTTAATGGAAATGGCAGGAGAGCTGTGGGGATTGATTTTCTTTTTGGGGATATAATCAGCAGAGATCATTTCATTGTAATACTGTAGTCATTCACTGCTTGGTTTCTGAATTGTGATACATTATGGGATGTCTTTTTCTTGAACATTCTCCAGATTTTACCCCCCAGTGTGTGCCTACCCAAAAGCTAAAACAAAACAAAAATGGTTCATTTTGCACCATTCAAATACGGCTGAAATGGAGGTGTGACAATACTTATAAACTTTTTTTTTTTTTTTTATCTTACCTGGACAATATGTGTAGCCTTCCTATGAGTATATTTATCTTTTAAGCACATGAACAAAACTTAAAATTATAGTTTTAATGTTTTATTTAGCAAGAAAAGCTAATAAAGGATACATTAATATTCACAAAGACAAACCACAAAGGGCCTTTATGAGGGGCAGTGCATTTAGGGATGTGGCAACAAGACACATAAATCACTAATAGAAAAGCACAATAAATACCAGAACAGTAGATGAAACGCATTCCAACTGAACTACTCTATTATAGAGACAGACAAGTGCTCAGACAAAAATGTAATCAAGACATAGTTAAGAACAATAGAAGAACAAGGTGATTAGCTCACAAAGGAACATCAAGTTAGAGATATTACTGGGTGAGGAAGTAACTGGAATTTTCTGAAAGAATATTCATGATAAAGGAGTTAACAAATGTCAAAACTGGCAATTTTGTTTTTTCTTCAGGATGCATTCCTGGTCGTTGCAGCACTCCTGTTCTTCGTGCTCTGCGTCTATGCCTTCTTCTACCTCAACCTGAGCACTGAGATTAACATGGATGTGGATATGGACTAATATGAGGTGGACAGTGTGACAACAACCATCCTGCTTCCAAACTTAATAGATGAGGATTAGAGGGGAATGTAGAGTGAATGCACACACGCACACACTCACACACACATGACCGTGTCCTAATGGCCGTCTGCGAAGCCCCAAAATACATAGAAGCCCTGTCAAAGAAATCCTGGTTGTGGTACACTGTCTTTTTCACGAAACAGGCTATTACACAGTTTGTTGATGACACAGTGATGATGAATTTTCTCTCCAGGAGAATGTCACAATGCATCAATCAACCAAAGTCTTAAGCCATTTTTGAGATTTGCACTGTTTTGTATCTGTAGATGTAGCTATTTAATTTCTTCATTCCCTTCATTTGGTGAATATTACTCCTATGAATGTGTGATGCTGTGGGAAAGTGGGATTAAAGTATGGTCATTATTATGTTGATATGTCTTATATGGTTCAGGATCCATAAGGTAATGAGTTTGTTTTTGGTGGCTCCCCAGTCCCCACATGACGAGAGCAATAAAGTTTTTGTGAGGCTGGGTCTGGAGTTATAATTCCCTTGCTGGAAAAAGTTAATGACGCGTGTAAAAACGTACAAAATGTTACATTCAGTAAAGAAAACTGACCTCTTAAACTGAAGTCTTCCAAGCTGTGGTCAAGAGCAGGCTCTGGTAATCATATTCTGTGGAGTCACGTCCCACTGTTTTCTTCGCTAATAGAAAAATGTAAATCTGCTGAACCTCTCGTCACATTGAGACAGTCACTTGCCTCGCATTCCGGTGCACAAACCTCCCCTCCCGGATATCTGGAGATCACAAAGTGTGAGATGAGAATCCACAAAGCCCTCGGCCTGATTGAACATGTGTGCAGAATACAGAACAACACATTCTGCCCGCCACACATGCATACAGAGATACACATCCGCACTCGGCAGGATTAGCATTACAAATGTGATCTGGTTCTTTCATTTCAATGGAAAGTACAAAGATGAGCGATGGCTGAATAGAGGGTGGCCTACAACTTTCCCATAAAGAACACCTTGATGATTTTCCTCCTAGTCAACTGCGTTTATTGTTGTGCCCTTAAGGACTTGATGTGTCTATAGAAAGGAACATGAAGGACTATCAATGCCTCTTTATCCCATTGCTTTGCTGTTTGTGCACTAGGCCAGCAAGGTGCATGGAAAGTAGAAGAATATTGACCTTCCATGAACCGTTTGACTCCTTGTGCTTCCACTGTTTGCGAGGTTCTTTGTTAGCAAAGTAGTGCAGAGCCATTGGCTTTATAATTTTAGTCCATTTGCTGTTTTCTTATTGTGTTTGAAATTGTATATTTTTTCATGCAAATATAATGACTCTATTCCAAATTGTTGTTGTTTTTTTACTCTATTTTGCCCACAGCGCACCTAACTGCTAAGCAGCAAGAGCAATACAATGGCTATAAGGAAATTGATGCAATGTTTTGGATATTAATATATTTTTTCTTTTAGTGTAATACATGGAGGACGGACACCAAATAATCTATTAAAATGTCCATGTGATAGCTTTCATTCCTTTTCATGATTTATCTAAGCCTTGGGGTTTTGGTAATTTCGTAAAAACAGGATGGAATTTTGTTTTCACCATTAAGAGTCTTTTCTTTTTTTTATAACAACAAAAAAAGGCATATGTCTGTGCCTGACTGTGTTCCGTGGCTGACACACGATTCTGGAAATCCGAAACGGATTCGGTTTCTGTCTTTTTTTCTTTTCTCCCATGACCTCCTGACCCCTAGAAAAAGACTACTTGTCAAAGAAGCCATTATGATAAGCATACTCTGTACCCTCACCCGATGCGTTTTATCTGGCCTTGGTGCATCCAGACCCCTCCTCCACCACTGTGAGTCACTCAAATGTGTAACAATAGATAGCCTGGCCTAATAGACCTTCATATATGACACCTGTTATCTACAGGGTCACCATTACCAGCCACAAGGGCTCTGACATCAGCACAATGGAAAGGAACTAGCAGCACAACCGATTTATTCAGGGCCATGTTTAGAAAGACAAGATGCTAGCCATTTTCTCAGTCATGAATGTAATGGTTGGTGCTCTTATTGAATTGTTTTAAATGATATTTAATAATTTTTCTCAGTGCTTTGTCATACACTATTGTGGTTCAGCTATTAGATACTGTCATATATTGATTTATTGTTCTATTTTTCTTTCATTAAATTGCTTTAAAAATGAAACTATGTATCTCTGTGATTAAATGTCAGTTAACTCTAGTTAAATGTGAAAACAAGTGTGAACCAAAATATTGATCATTGGTTTAAACATCTTATTGTAAGTATTGTGGTGTTATACTATACTATTTGTTCCCCTTATCGCCAATTAACACATGCTGTGTAAAGCAGTTTAATACCTTTATATCCTGAAATGCCGAAACATCTTGAATAGGCTCCATGCTAGATACTTATGCTAGACTTATAGTAACTGCAGGCAGCTGACCTCGCCATGTTCATTAGCAACAACAGGTGTTTCACAGGCGGCGACCAGTAGCAGTCATTTTCAAATGGTTGGGCAGATCTAAGACGCTTTAAACGGCTATATTTTTTACATTGACAACAAAGTTGAACAGGCTGGATATAAATGATAATGCCTTTGCATTATCATAACTTCCACTATGTAGTACATGGATGGAAAAACAAAAACATGGTATGTGGTTAATTTGTTGCTCTCAGAGGGCTTTGTTATTTCTAAGCGATGAGCAACACTGTTGTTTTATCACCCATGGACGATAAAAAACATTGAAAATCTATTGACTACCTTTTTTAGGTGCTCGGGACAGAGCACCTCAATAAGAGCAGGGCTCTGTGTGTGTTCGTCCGTGGGTGCATCTGTGAGGATGTAGTGGGAAGCTAGATGGGGTTGAAATTGGACGCGTGAGCATGTGTACATTTACTGTTTACTCTTTGCCACTCCAATAATTGTCTATGAAGACATTCTGTGTGCAAATTGATTTCATTCAGCCGAACCTTGAAGCACAGTGCTCCAAACGTACAGTAATACACAACATCAGCAAAAGGTGTCGTGACCTCGGTACACATCATTTCACACACCTCTGCTAATTGACGGTGATCCATTGACTTGTATTCGCAGCGCGTCAAACACAAGAAATTAATCAAGCGCTAGCGTAACTTGTATTAGCGTTCAGCGTGACCTTAACAGCATTCCATTGGAGTTGAAGGCACTGAAGCCTTACCTACCGCCCTGTGACAAATGAGCTAGCCGCCGTGCGCCCAAATCCTACTCATTAGTCATGTGAGGTATGTCACCAAGAGTAATTATACTTAGGCCCAAAGTCACACACACACACACACACAATATGTAATGTTGCTGTACTTTCCCACACCCTGATATTAGGCAGTAAGAAACATTCTCATACATGTATGGCTGTTTACCGAGACATGAATCATAATTATGACTGTTGGTCAAATGCCTGTAGGGAAAACACACACTAAGTACATGCTAGGCTTGGCTTTGGTTCGTGCTGCATGGTATTTCCTTTTGACATAAACAAACACATGCAGTATGTGAAAATAATTGCATGTTGACCTCAGTGTATTTTTTGTGTTATGGTATAATATATTACCTTTTGTTTGTGCAAGTTGTGGTGAGTGAGCTTGCCGTAGTTTCTGGCGTTTACCTCAGTATTTTGGTACCGTGTTTTCTTTGTGTGTGTATGTGAGAGAGAGAGAGAGTGCAATAAACCCGTGTTTATGAACATACACAGGCTTGTGCACCTGCCTTTCTCCTGAGTGTGTATGTCAGTGTGTGTCTGTGTTTTCAGTATTCAGCTCCGTGCCTGTGGCCATGCTCCAGTGGAGCGTTCAGTCTCTCTGACGGACCGGTGAGGAGTGCGGAGGGTCAGTCCCACCAGGAGCTCATTTAGTCCCTATCTCTATCACACACGCACGCACGCACACACACACACACACACACACACACACACACACACACACACACACACACACACACCCACACACACACACAGACTCCCTCTCTCTCTCTCTCTCTCTCTCCGTCTCTCACACTGTCTATCTCTCTCTCTCGCTGTCTCTCTCTCTCTCTCAGTCTCTCTCTCTGTCTCTCTCTCTCTCTCTCTCTCTCTCTCTCTCTGTGTGTCTCTCTCTCTCTCTCTCTCTCTCT
>OMLI01101408.1:377-11593 GCA_900302605.1 Rondeletia loricata
GTTCTGTAGTGTGCTGGCAGTCTGCCAAGTCAAACGTCGCCTTTGGAGAAACGAACGCGCACTGGGGTGAAAGCTTGGGCTACCCATAAACACAACACAGTTATCCACACGGTCTGGATGTCCCCCCCCACTGAGGGACAGCTGGACACTGGGTCAAGTCCCCTCAAAGGGAAAACACTGGATAAAACCTTATTTCAAGCACCAGGCCACAGACCACATTCAGGACTATTGCATTCATTCATTATCTATTTCAACCTATCAAGATTTGTAAGTGATGGCACAGCTAGATGTTTCGGCCTGCTGCCTGTGTCAGCAGCTGAGCATTTGATGCATTATAGTTTTTGGGGGGGGTGTTTTCAGGATCCAGCATCAGTTCTGCAAGTACAATAAGGAAATATTTTAGGGTGAGAAGACTGCCAAATTAATTCAATCAGAATAAAGGGCCATACTGCATCATTTAACCTGAAGTTGACCCTTTAGAAACACCTCTGGAAAGAAAGGGAGGAAAGGAAGAGAAGAGGAGGAAAACAGGGGAGGATCAGAACACATGGAGAATCATAACCAAGATATGATATGTGTTAAGTGTAATGCCTCATTTGTGTTCATGCAAAACAAATATTCACATTAAAATAATGCCGTTTTGTATATTATTCAAAAGTTGTCATGTATACTCCACTTAAAAAAGTTCTTGAATATCTCTTCTTCGGGTCGATTTAATGTTCCAGGATTGCAGTTATAATTCCAAACAATAAGGAAACATGTTTGCGTAGTCTCGAACAATACTCTATATAGTCAGTCAAACAGTCAATGCTCATATATACAGTGATAACATTTCAGTCTGCAGCTGTTTTTAAATGTCTTCATATTCACAGTGTCATTTTACTCACTGTACTTTATCATTTTAAACTGACCATCTAATTAAGCGGCTGAACATGCAAGGAATAACCAATATGACACATCTACAGTTTGCCAAATTTGATTTCTTACGAAGACTATTATAGATGATTAAGACTCAATGTTAATCAATAATTATTATATCTGGCACTTGTTCGTATGGTTTATGATGTGATGATTTGTTATGTGCCATATTTTAACCCTGTAAGCAAACCAAACTTCCCATGAGACAATACAAATCTGAACTGAGTTGAATTGAATTGAACAAAACTGAATTTAATTGAATTAATATCTTTCCGCTTTTATTTTTCAAAACGTACTTTTGTAGCAAACTACAAGTACTCTTCGTCTGTCCTTGACTTCTGAACACAATGCAGGCATGCCTTCTCACCCAGGGAAGGAGGAGTGGACTGTCAGAAAATGGAGACGTATTTGTCTGATCCGGACATAGCTGTGTGACAGCCAGCGCGCCTCCTGGAGAAAGCTCTGTTGTTGTTCTTATCAGCCTCACGCCCCGGGGCAAGAGAGTGAATGAGCAATGGACAGCTCACTAACACCCCCCCCTAACACACACACACACACACATAACCACCCACCCTCCCCAAGGAGGAGGGGAGGAGGAGGAGGAGGAGGAGGAGGAGGGGGCAAGAGAGGAAAAGGGAGTGTATCTCTCTCTCAAACGCACACCTTAATTCCCTCCTCCCATGTGAGCAAGAGAAAGAGACACACACTCAAGCATTCAGTCAGTCACACACAGGTACACAGGATACTGAGGTTGATTGAGAGAGAGAGAGAGAGAGAGAGAGACAGAGAGAGAGACAGAGAGAGAGACAGAGAGAGAGAGGGGACAAGAGAAGGAGCGCTGCCACCGGTTGCTCATACACACTCCAGCTTTCAGGGCACAGACAGCCTGCCTTATGTGTGGCTCTTCTCAAGGCTTCACAGTAAGTTGTGCAACATCACTCTCATCTTGTCTTTTACTACTGTAGGATGGAGAATGTGCGTATTATTCTTATTTATTTACCAGTGTGGATTTGAGTTGGATATTTACTTATTTGTATTTTTTTTTTCATTCTGACATCGTCCCACGAAACGTAACGCTGTCAAAGTAAGGTAATGAGTGCTTTCTAACGTCAGCCTGTTACATGCTGTCCTGTCCTGCGAGGCACAGCTGTGCGCCTTTGACTCATGTCTCAATTTTCAGAATATATTTTCTGCTGTGTCACCGGGTTCGACGGTTTCGGAGTGAGCTGTCACACTTGTGACAGTCATTCCGAGTCAGCTGTGGTGACACACTTCACAGAAGAACACGGTGAAATGTCGACCATGAATCTCATCTCCGTGCGCTTTTATTTTCATTTCTGTCTTTTTGAGAACGAGTTCAAATAGTGTCGTATTTTGCTGTTGCAGAGTGTGTGCCACTGATGCATATAGATGACAAGTTATTGTGTTACTTTTACAGGTTTCTGATTCATGTATTTTATCTTGGTTTGTTTGGGAGTCTGAAATTATTTCAAGTGAGGAAAAGAGGGGAATGGAAGTCAAGTACAAGAAATTAGGTGAAAACTAGAATAATATGTGACAAAATCCACATGATATGATAGGATGATATTTGGGAATTTGATGCTATGCAATCTTTTTGGTTGGGTCGTAGGTTGGTGACACTTCAGGAGGTAACTGACGTCACATGAGCCCTACTCTTACCAACCAAAGCCCTTATCTATTCGTATCTCAAAGGCAAAGAGATTAACCCCAAAAAAGGAAAGAGTCGTTGACATTATTATATCTGAGAGGACATTTCTAAACATTGTCCTTTAATCACAAGCTGTCCTATCTTCTTTTTCACTCTGGTTCAGCGCTTCATCACATCAGTCGGCGCACTTTGCCTTTGTCGGGCTGAGTTATCCGCCGACCGCCCTTGAAAGACAACAATCTTCCTGATGAGGGAGGGAGAGAGCGAGAGAGAGGGAGAACGAGAGAGAGCGGGGCAGTGTAGATTGGGCTGACAGCCAGGTCCCAGTCAGCTCGGAGGAAGTCTGGCCGATTCACTGGGAGCACTGGTTTCCTCGTGAAAGTGGTCCTGCTCCGGGTCTGACGTGCACAGGAACCTCCCTTATAGCCCAGGGGTCGCGATTCGGATAGCCACAGGATGTTTGGGACAGTGGGGGGCAACGGGGCAGCAAGCATGAAGGTTCCACTTTGAAGTTTGTTTGTCCGGTAGTAGCGGTCGATGGGAAAGTTAGATTCCCCCCCGCAACCACCACTCATCCTCACCATCCCCACCTTGCCACTACCTCCTCCGTGTCACACCTCACACTCAGGAATCTAATTTTGGCTCCATTCAAGCCTGGACTTCCCCTGATCCCTCGGTTGTCGTTTGTGGTCTTTTTGTTTGTTTTTCCTTGACGAGTAGGAGAAAAGGACAGGGTGAATGGGAAATGTTGAAAAAAAAGAGGAAATGCAGAGTGGCAAAGATAAAGATGGACTCAAATTTTCTTTGCTTTAAAATGAGATATCTACCATTTGAAAAAAGAGACACCTACGCTTACAACATGATTGATTTGAGGAAGTTATAACAAATCGAGGTGCTTTTTAAAGGGTAGTAGGTAACATTTGATAACACTCTCATAGCCAGAATCCTCTATTTATAAGGCAATATATTTTCCCATCTAGATTTATCTCTCTGTCTCCCCTGTAGGCCTCCTCCTCCCAGCACAGCACAGCCATGTTAACCTCAGAAGGGTCACCGCAAAGCACGGTCATCACTGCAGCAATGCCAGAGACACAGGATGCGGACATGACGTCGTGGAGCGAAGCAGAGTTCGAGGAGAAGTGCACATACATCGTGAAGGACCAACCTCTGGAAGAAGACGAAAACCACGGCAGGACACGAGCTGAGAGATCCTTACCCAGAAACCTGGCTCTGAAACGCGGGCCCAACTCAGCAGAGGTACACAGCAAAGCGGGCCGCACTTTTCCTGTTTGTGAGCGAATGGTTAAGCGTGTGGAAGCAGGGAGTTAGTCGCGTTAGTCACGTGTGCGTCCTTGGCGTCCTGTTTTGCCTCTCAGTCATCTCTTAGTTTGTTGTATGTGACTTAAAGGGATGCCTTGACATTTTGAATTATTTCATTTTACTCCGACCTAAAAGGCCTAAAAAAGGCTTGCTGGAATTGTTAGCATTTGTTATTAAAAACCAAGGCAGGAAAATGAAGAAGAAAAATAACCAACTAAAATTACAAATCTTAGTATATCTCATGAAGTGGTATAATTGTCTGCTGTACGGCTTTATGTTATGTGTAACCGCCGACTCCTTGCGTCACTCCGACATCCTTCCATCTACTCATCTATCCTCGGGCAGGAAGTACTTGACATGTTGTAGTCTAATTTCAGCTTTTCCTCTCTGCTATGTGCGTCTTGAGATAGGATAGAGACAATAGCCAACCCCCTCACCACACAGCCTGAGGTCTCTATGATTAGTAGCTACCTCAGATTCCCAACCTATTGTCCCAGCACACAATTACACCGTAAAGCGGAGGCACTGGGACCCACCTTATGGATAGCGCCGTAAATAATCCTCCGCATAAGTGTGTCAGCCACAGTTATTTACATGATGGTTTACAAGTGGTAGATGGTTGATGTTTAACTGGATGGACCAGGGCACCGAGATTGCAGATAGTGTGGCATCAAAGGCCTTCTAATGCACAAGAAAAGGTGAACTGTCTGTGAGGATGCGTGGGGTTTCCTGTTCAAATACACAATAGAGGATTAGGGTTGAGTCTCTGTAGATGAGAGATCATAGTCAGGTGAGATCAGAGGAGGTAACCCAGGTGTCTAAATGCCTGCACTACCACTTTGACCTTCTAATAAGGTCTGTCTGGAGTCTGGGTGACACCAAAGAGCAGGACACAGGTTATACAGGGGTAGAACTGTGGCACACAGGGACCTAAAATGGAGCTCACAGGCAAAGCCAATGAAAGCGGGCAGAGCTACTTGGATGAACTGGAGATAAACCGTATGGCTAAGCTTATAGTCGGTGCATACATGGTGGACAATCTAACTACTTGATGCCAGTGTTGCTCTGAGATGAAAGAGAGACTACATTACCATTGCTTTAGGGGATTTGAAGGCAGAGCTTAAGGTGCCGGTGACTGGCTGGGGTGTGCCCATGACACCCTATCCTCTCTTCCCCACCCCGGAGGCTTGAGACGGGGGGTGAGTTTCACACCTGGAGGTAGCAGAACAAGAGTAGTGGTTAAATTTTAATACGGCAGAGAAACTAAAGATATTCTCATGAAATATTCATCATGTGAAGGAAAGAACATATTCTTCTGTCACGGCCTCGCAAATTCTCATTTACAGATTTTTCACTCTGTGGCATATTGTCATGGTGGCCTGTATATGTTAAGAAACCAATCTGGATTGCTAATGTCCTTTTCTGGAGTTAGTATTTCCTGGTGAGCTGACCTAATCTTTCTGGTTAGTCACCAAGGAACCGACAGACAGGGGATCTGATAAGGGAGATTAGATCACTCTAATCTTGATTTTCTTACTCAGAGGGCATCCGTTTGCTTGTTCAAGTCCCCGTTTTGAGAATGAGTCTATTGTTTGATGATGCCATATCCTGCTTGTTGAACAGGTGCTCGGCGTGACCAGTAAGGAGCTGATTCCCAAGGGGACACGTTTTGGCCCTCTGGTCGGGGAGAGCTACACCAACGAAACGGTGCTGAAAGATGCCAATAGGAAGTATTTTTGGAGGGTAAGTGAGGTGAATGTGTGTCTCTGGATTTGTGTCTACATGCATGTGAAGTCTGAACATATGTGTTTCAAAACTTGGTCACATCCTGTATATCTTTCTGGAGAGGCTGGTGTGGCTGTGGTCTGGCACGAGTTAGCATTTGTGGTCCACATCTGACATCCTGTGAAGATATGACTGTGTATGTGAATGCTTGGGCATCTTTAAATGCTACTGAATTATGTTGGGTTAGATATGCGTGTGTGCGTGTGTGTGTGTGTGTGTGTGTGTGTGTGTGTGTTGTGGATAAGGCTGTTTGAGGTCACACACAGCTGTTTGGTTTCAGTGACGCAGCGGTTCTCTTCTCTCTCCGCTTCTCTCGGCAGTGCCACGGTCTCACTGCCAGTAAATACACATGTACACACTCCTCCTGATTCTCAAACTCTCACACTGACTAAGCAAGGAAGTGGCTTTGAGCCTGAGCGCCTCTACGTGATGCTGCGAATCAGCAGCATCGGGACATTCGTCTACAGAAAGTATTACACATGCCCGTGTAATTCTACAGTTACGACTCAGCAACCTTGAAATAATGAAACCCCAACACAAACTTGCAATAGTCATAACACAGACAATCTGTTTACATTACAGCCATGACTCGTGGCTTCAAGGAGCAGATAGCAGAAAGAGTATAGACCTAGAGAGGGAGGTTGACAGTCAGGTAATGATTCATTACACTCCCGAAGGCAATGGGTGAGAGTGGTAGTGGGCGAGAATAGTATAGGTGATACTACGTCCAGTCATAAGGTGAAATTCTTGTTCAGTGGTGCTGTCGTAACCCTAGATGTGCCGCAAAGACACACTAGATGCAGCACCGCATCACCAACTACCTCAGCTGAAAGTATACATTTACCATAAAAGCCTGTGGAAACCCTCTGACGTCACGGTCTCAGATTCAGAGGAGGATATGATGTTGATGCGTAGTCATCTGAACTTCT
This sequence comes from Rondeletia loricata, assembly GCA_900302605.1. Classification (NCBI taxonomy): domain Eukaryota; kingdom Metazoa; phylum Chordata; class Actinopteri; order Beryciformes; family Rondeletiidae; genus Rondeletia; species Rondeletia loricata. Next base: position 6,999 of record OMLI01101408.1, read on the forward strand.
CTCTCCTCTTTCTACCTCTCTGATGCTCGCACCCTGCAGGTCTTCTCCGAGGGGCGCTTACACCACATCCTGGATGGTTTGAACGAGGAGTGGAGCAACTGGATGCGTTACGTCAACCCGGCCTGTGGCGCGGAGCAGCAGAACCTGGTCGCGTGCCAGAGTGGCCTGGACATCTACTTCTACACAATCCGACCACTTCAGCCGGGCCAGGAGCTTCTGGTGTGGTACTGCCCCGAATTCGCCCAGCGCTGTAACTACCCTCCACTGGGACAACTGGTGACTGAGAGTATTGGTAAGTGTGTATGTGTGTGGTAGCATCCATTTAGGATGGCACAATCGCAGAGTGTTGTTGGACACTTAAGGTAACGGGAACCATCGCCTTGCCAACGCTCTGAGACATATCTGGTGTGTGTTGTTACTTGAGGAATAAAGCTCTCACTCAAAGTGCTGTCCGACTGACACGCTCTTTGTGTGGGTGTTTAACAAGTTATACAGTCACACCCACGGCCCTTTGTTAAGGGTGGACACAAAGGAAGAGAGGAGAGTCCTGAAAAGAGAGAGGGCCTATCTCCAGGTGTAGCCATAGTCCCTGTGTAAGGTGAGCCCAATTTCAGGACTTTAGGCAATGTTTCAGTTTCCCTTTTCTTTTTTTTTACCCCACATAGAAACACAGCTGGCAGCTCACTCACACACATGTTCATTTGCCCACACAAATACTCATTTGCACGCACATGCAAACGCACACACACGCACACTCACACACACAGAGGAGTGGGGGGTTGCCTGAGGTGCTGACAGCATTTTGGCACGACTCCCTTTATTTATTCGGCTCTTAAGGAGGAAGATGGGTAGGAAGCGCTCCAGTGACTACTTGAACTTCCTGACGAGGCATCCCGCTGACAGATTGATATCTCACTGAGTGTCGGCTGTTTGTTTGCTGAGAGCTCGCCTCTCAGAAACGGGGGAAGGGCAACACAGGAGAGCACATAGTAGATAAGGGGTTGCTCTGTGTTTGTGAATGGGTAGCTGGATATTCCGGTGTCCAAGTGTAGGTGAAATGCACGCGTGTACTTCCGTATTTTGTCTTCCTCTGTCAGCTCTTGTCCTTTGTCTGTTCTGGAGTGAGTCAGTTCAACAGAATCTCTCTCCCTGACTTCCTGGGTATACAGAGATAAAATACAGATTTGGATCCAGATTTCATAAACTTGACCCGTTTGCATAACCACAATGGAAAATTAACATTAGCCACCGGTCAAATGTCGAGGTGGTGAAATGGTGAAACCGACTGGTGAATTCTTCTGCCTATATCAATCACTGTTGCAGGCGGATGAAATAAATAGTTTCCTATCCTGTGTATGTTTGTGTTGTATATAGCCAATTACAATTGTACCTCGTTTACTCATCCAGGCCTCTAATGCAAGTAACATACTTTAGCCACTGACTCCTCTCCTCCACGCTATCTGTATCCTGATCAGACCCCTATTGTTTCACTTCTGGTATCCGCTTTCATAGAGTGCCCAGGCAGGTCTGGAAGACTGCAGACGATCTTAACACACGCACACACACACACACACACACACACACACACACACACACACACACACACACACACACGCACACATCTGATATCTGATCAAATCACACGTGGTTGTCTTTTTCATCAAAGCAGACAGCAACAGGTTGGACTAGAGTCGTTTCCTTTGAGAGGAAAGCTGTAGGCCGAGGTCATGTCAACAAGGAACTGATGAGTGTATGATAACAGACAGGGGTGTCTGTATCACTGGATTGCATTATTGGGAGATTACATATATCTATAAACGTGTCACTGGTGCCCATATGACATATTTTGAAAACCATAATGATAGTTAGATACTTATTTCACCTGATCCTGATGTCCTGTATGCATTTCTGCATGCTTTTTGTCCCACAGATCAGAGTCAAGCTCAGGAGAAGCCTACAGGGAAACGAGGACACAGCGTCTCTGAAATCCTCCGGGAGGAGCCTTCCAAATCCCTGACTACCTGCCCCAGACGCCCAGACAGTCCTTTGTCCCAAACCAGCCTCCCGATCTTTCCCCTGTGTCCCCGTGTTGTCTATCCCCTCCACCCCCACTCAGAATCTATCCATGGCCCTAGTTATGCACCTATGCCATACTGCGGCCCTCCGGCTCCCAAAAGGCCAGCCGTGAGTAGTCCCGTCACCTCCCATTTGCACTTCGCCTTAAAGCACAATCAAGGGCCTATCACAGCCAAACCTTACCAAGAGCCCTCTGTGCCTGAGCGTGTTCATCCTGGTCTGAGGCACGCGCCCTACCTACTGCCTCACTATCCACTTGGCCTCAGCAGCATTCTACCTCACTCATACCCATTCTATGGTGATCGACTAAAACCTCACATGACACTCTCATCTCATTTACTGCCCTTTGATGGCTATTCACACTTCCTCCATGCTTCAGCCAATGGACACAAAGACTTGACACTTGCACTAACCAATACCAAACAAGACCTCATTCTTTCACCAACCAGTGGGCACAAGGACAACAAGGACCTCATGTCCAGAAGGATAAACTACCTCAGGATCCCCAACGTCATGTCACCTGATGACCTCAGAGATTTCAAACACTCCCCCTCCAGCAGTGTCCGTGCAGACCTCCCTATACCTGCCACCTCCAGTGCCTCGTCTATGGCCACCTCCCTCCGGGGGGCACTGCCCTCTCTTGCAGCTAGGGGAGGCTCACCACCGGTGGGCATGGCTGCCTACTCAGACTGCCTCCCTTCCAAACCCACCTCTGCCACACAGAGCAATGCTGAGGATGCAATGGACCTCAGGAAGACCAAACGAGGAGGACAGACCATTGGCTACAAGACCCTGTCCTACCCTCTCACCAGGCAGAACGGAAAGATCCGGTACGAGTGCAACGTCTGTGGAAAGATCTTTGGCCAGCTGTCCAACCTCAAGGTTAGTTCCTCCTTATCATGTCAGTCTGACTACTCTACCAGTAACTTTGCTACGTAACAACTATCATTTGGAGGTTCTGCTAATTTCTGGAAATCTAGCTGGCTTACAAAACTGAAAGTGGCTGGAGAATGCTAGAATTTTCTAGCCATTATGGTGTGTTGGCCTCTCAAAGAGTTTGACTAAATAAATGCACTCATCCCTGACATGCTGTCCTCAGGTCCATCTGCGAGTACACAGTGGAGAGCGCCCATTCAGCTGTCAGACCTGCAGTAAGGACTTCACCCAGCTGGCCCACCTGCAGAAACACTACCTGGTTCACACAGGAGAGAAACCACATGAATGCAAGGTACAGCTATAGCTGTTAATGTCCAAAAATTACCCCTACAGTTGGTATTTGACACTGTTTCTCAGTGGTTTACAGTATCAAGAATAGAAGCAGTAAAAACATGCTTTTATCCTTTGACTGCAACTGTAACAAAATAGTCAAGAAAGTCTGAATGACGGAAGCTTCTCAAACGTATTCCCCTTGTCTCTGTCTTGACTCAGGTGTGCCACAAGCGTTTCAGTAGCACCAGTAACCTGAAGACCCACCAGCGGCTCCACTCAGGTGAGAGGCCCTACCAGTGCAAGCTGTGCCCGGCTCGCTTTACTCAGTTTGTCCACCTCAAGCTTCACAAACGCCTCCACACCGGGGAACGACCTCACCGGTGCCCTCGCTGCCCCCGTGCCTACCTCCACTACTGCAGCCTCCAGGTGCACCTCCAAGGCTTCTGCCCTCTCTCCCCCTCCTCAGCATCCCACGGACCCTCGCCGGAAGAGCTGCACCGAGTCAACGCTGAGATCGAGAGGTTCGACATAAGCGAGGCAGCAGAGCGGCTCGAGGCCATGGCTGCAGAGGCCGAGCTGGACAATGGGGGTGTTATCGGCCTAATAAAGGACATGGAAACCCAGGGCGGCGCCGGTGGGGAGACCATGTCCTTGGAGCTGAGCATCTACAAACCAGCAAAGGAGTCTTCCGCCCTTCAGCTGTATCACGGCAGCCCTCTACCTCTGCATCCAGCCAGCATCAAGCTGGAGTCAGGCTGCATATCAAAGCCCTAAAACATCCTCGCTAATCCATCTGTATAATCCTCAGAGGTCAGCTCAGCAGCTGTCTGTTACTGCCCTATTTGAAGTAAAGCCTTATCTCAATCATGGATTACCTAGCCTACACCCTACCAGGACTGCAGTATGTGAAGAAGAGGGACTTTAACACAACGCCCAGGGAGCCGTGACTTCATTGTGTTGACGTCTACATCTTTGTTAATTTATTACACAGTTAATATTAATCTAAAACTCACAGAGATTTGTGATGAAATTTGCTTAGCAGGGTTTTCTATGTTTTCTACTATCTGTTTTGTATCGCTAGAATGTTCGTCTACATGGAGTATCAACTAAACATGTGATTATGCATAAAGAACGTTTGCCCTTCTTCGTGTTCATATTATATTTTTGTGGTTGCACTGTGTGAGAGTGAGTCTTTCCGTCTGCGTATTTACTGTCTCACAATTGAAGTGACAGTTATGAGGGACATTACTTTGTGCAGTGTAACTGAGCTAACAGGTGAAGTGATAACAGGTGAAAGCTTGGGTGTATGT
>OMLI01101411.1:0-14458 GCA_900302605.1 Rondeletia loricata
GGGGAATATGTTGCATCCTGTTTACAGAAATTATAGCACATGCCAGAAAACCTTAGGGGTCTGATTCATGACTGTATATTTGTGGCATCCTATAGTGTGTGTGTGTGTGTGTGTGTGTGTGTGTGTGTGTGTGTGTGTGTGTGTGTGTGTGTGTGTGTGCGCAAGTGTGTCTAGCTCCTGTCTGCTAGCTGGTACAGCGGCCCAGTAATACTACCCAGAGCAATCTGTTCTCAGACCGTTATGGAGCTGAAACCAGAAAGACACTCAAATCTTCCAGACAGGATGGACAAAAGTTTAATAGTAAAATATTTAACTTCAGCCAGAAAGAGTGCTGCTTTGGAACAACGTTTCAGGTGTGGCGGTGGCAGCTTCATTGTTAGAGAAGCGGGCTAGTGACTGGGAGTTCGTCTGTTCGAATCCCCAGACCAGCTTGATACATTTCGGTGAGGTAAGTGATTGAGAATCACTCTTCCTCTCACTCATTAACTACTGCAAAGCACAACCCCTAGCTACTGCAGTAGAGCTGCTCAGTGGCCAACAGTAGTAGACTGTGGTTGAACTGGGCAGCTCCCAGGTGTAACTTTGTGGAACTGTGTGAATGTGAAGCAGCCTGGGCTTCACTGAAAAAAAGCATTGGTGTTCAGCAAACCTTCCCTGGATAAATAAAGGTTTACAATATAATAATTCTAGGAAGTATTAGCTGAATAACGAAGTTTTAATAGTTTCACAACACCGGTTGCGACTTTTACAGATAATATCCTTTGGTTTCATTCATCCACAGAGTAGGTTTTTCCCACAGAACTTTGATGGATAGAAACCCTTAAAGCAGCGTGGAGATCAGTTTAATTGATTGAGAAACTGGGATCTTCTTCAATGTTAAAATATGGAAAAGATTTTGCACCAAGAAAATGTCTGAATATACAGTCTAAATTGTAAGTAATGGGACAGGGAGATCAAGTTAATATTTTTGCTGCTGACTCGTCCACGGTGCAATATGGATTTCAAATCAACTGTTAAGTATGTGGCAAAAGAACTGCTGTCCACTTTTGATTATGACCCTTTATTTCCCTCCGCATTTAATCATGAAAATACAATAACATCACCTGGAATAACTACCTTCAGCTTATTGGCTGTGTTTTACCTTAAAAGACATACTTGTATATTAATTCTCCATCTTAAGAATTATTTGTTTGTTTGGGGATAAATTGATCAAAATGCATTTTGGTTTTACGTTCAATGATTTGAATTGAAATTGCTCCCGGTGGTTATAGCTCCTTGATCCAGGTATTGAGAGAAGAGATGTGGTTAACCATGTTATTACCTAATTAGGAAAATAAATCACTGACCTACAGAAATGTCACATCTCCAAAATGTTAACTTTTCAGGAAGTGAGAAATACAGGCTCATGTATACAGTCTTTAGCTTGGACCCAATGATTTGGCTATGGGTCGTGAGACATTTAGGCTACTATACACATACAATGCGAGTCATCAACTCCAGAGAAAAATATGGAGTGTCTGCAGGGAACTGCCAAAATATGTCAAGCTCATTTATTCATTCATTCTCCCACTCATTCAATTGTTTGTTGATTCAGTAGTTAATCTGTCCATTTATTCATCAGTCTATTCTTCCACTCAATCAGCTCTTTGTTCATCCATTTGTTGATTCAATTCTTCGTTCTTGCATTCAAATATTTGTCCATCTGTCATATATTTGCCCATGCAGTCACTCATTTATTCATTCCCCAATTTGTACACTCATTCAATAAGCTATTCATATGCAAAATCACTTGAGAAGAAAGGCACTGATGAGGTGGTGCAAAATTAAGGCCAAACAACACAGTGACTTGGTTCAAATTCCTAGTGTGAGCAAAGCCATGAGCAATGCATTAAACCAAAATAGGAAGTCCCCTCTACTGCACGCCAACAAAGAAAGCTTAGTAAAAGACAATGCGTCTTTGAATTATTATTTGTTTTAAAGGACCGTAGTAGCATTAACAGATAAAGATAAATAATAATTGAAAATTAATCATATCTAAAAGGTTGTGGAATAGTCAAAGCAATAATTGGAATGATAGCCAACGATTCCCTCTGGGGCCACCCATGCTAAAGATATATGCACTCACGGTACTGTAAGAGAAGACTGGAGAAAAGTGTTCACTAAATATGCATGTGTGTTATATTAATCATCATCCTCGGGGAACAAGATGCACATTTAACCTACAGCACATTTGGACATGGAAAATGAATCGGGTGTACAAAATATAGGGACGCTTACTCTTTTCACAAAGTACACTGATAAGGTGAATCCAGGTAATAGCCATAGTCCCTTATTGATTTCCCTTATTTAATCTCGACCAATCACAAAGGAGGAGATGTAGATAAAGAGAAGCAGACGAGTTACAGAAGGATTTTGAAGCTTTGAGACAACTGAGATGTGGATTGTGCAAAAGGAGCTACAACTCAATATCAGGAAGACGTCCCTGATATGTTGTACATGTATATGTTATTGTGTGTATGTTATGTTAATCATCATCAGGGTTCAAAATAAACATATAACCGGCAGCACATTTGGCAATGATGCAACTGTGAAATAGCCATAATGTAATAGAAGTGAACAGAAACACTAAGAGACCAGACAGCAACAACAACAGGCCCTACAGCAGCACAATGACAAATGACAGGTAGCATCAACAAGGCCACAGCACCTTCTTCCTCCCTTCCCTTCCAGCTAAAACAGATACACAACAACGCGATGTATTCAGTCCACCTAAACTAAACTAAGAATATTATCAGTAATATGCGACAACGCCAAAGCACTGCAGCAACTTGAATGCATCTAGCAGGAAGCTATTATTTTCGCTACTATGCGATCCTCCCCGAGCATCAGCCACAACACCAAAGTCAAGCCACCCGGAATTATAAAACACCACTTCCTGTCAAACATTTCAAAGTAAAACCCTTACTGGCGAAAATGTGCAAATTAGTAATCTCACAATATCAGTACTGAAGTGAAGTGAAGTGAAAATAAACACTACATCTAAGGTTCAATCTGTATGAAATCAAAATTAAATAGTTGTTTTTTTCCCCCCAACAGCATAAATTCATAGCCATTTAAGCCTATACAAAATACCATAAAAGATCTGCCACAACTACGCAGATAAACACAAAGCCTACACCTACAACTTGGAAGAATGTCTCTATGTTAGATAAAGTGCATTTAACCCATAGCAGTGGCAAAACTCTTCCCTAAAGTCTAGAGAATGGGTGCTTCATTACCCGTTGTCAAGTTTTTCCTCGTGAAATTTTTTCTACGCTTTTACTTTGAAGGCAACATCGATGAACTTCCCGTATTATTCTGACTAACCCTGGCTAGCTCGACGCACCTAACGCACACCGGCGTATTCGACCTGCAAACCCCTTTCCATTAAGAAACGAGACAATATCCGCTGAAAAATACATTCAGGGCGAGAAAGCGTTACCTCCTTCTTCTTCTGTCCTCCCCCGGGTGGCAGACATAGCAGCAGGAGAACGAAAACAGACAGAACCGGCAGGTTAGCGAGGGATTTTGTCCAAACAGACGCCATGACGGAAGGATGCTCTGGCTGTCAGACACGTCTCCAGCAAGTGATTGGATTCTGAGTTGACCAATCAGGGGGAAGGAATTTGGATTGAGGGCGCTTCAGGGTATTGTAGTTTTTGAGGGTTATAAAAACGGAAGAGGCTCTCGCGGTCTATCCAAGCCAAGCAAGCCCACAGGAAGAGCTCAAGGCTGTGAGCAGTGTTGCCAACTCCTCAGTAAGGCAAGTCGCTATTGGCTGTCCTAAAAGTCGCTAGAAGTCGCTAAATGACGTCATCACCTAATTTGCATAATGGGCCATGTGCATGTAATTGTAATGGACGCTGTAGGAGAGAGGAATAAAGTCGTGGGAGAGACAAAAAGTGAGTGAAAAAGACCCTAAATATGTTTAGAACTACAAATTAACTTTCTTCTGTCGATTCTTGTTTTTTTTATGTCACAATTCCAACCCTCCTCCTGTTATCCGGTCTTGGGACCGGCAAAAGTGACCCAAAAGTTTAGTTTTCTTAAGTTTGGTTTGGTTTGACTGTAAGGCGGGATCAGCCAGTGGTGCCTTCGCGCATGCGCGATTCATTTGCAGTCTGGACGCGGATGGGTGAACATCTCCTGCTCTGACTGCAGCTGGGAGGGACTGCTGCGCGAGGACTGGCCTGTGAGTGCTTTGGGACGGGGGAGGGGCCCACAGCAGCACCCGCTGCTCACTGAGAAGAGGAAGAACGATACGTGCTTTCACCTCAGAGTCTCCAAAAGTCTACAATAACACCAGAAAAAGTCGCTAGATTTGTCGCTAGTCGCTTTTTTGAAAAAGAGTCGCTAGAGGGGTCTGAATAGTCGCTAAATATAGCGACAAAGTCGCTAAGTTGGCAACACTGCATCCGGTACTACGGTGGCGAGCGTGAGAGGAACACGATTACGCTAGATCACTATGATTACTCTTTGGTTTGTATTGGCGGATACTTCCGTCTCGCAATGTTTGTGCGGAGTGATACCAGAAAGAGAGAAAAGTTGGAAGCTGAAACAGCAGAGTCATGAACAGCAATTTTAACGAAAATATCGTCCTTGTGCATTCCGTAATCATATGTGCATTTTCGTTTCCAACCGCGACACTTATGTGCTGTTAAACCTTATTTGAATGGATTTAGGCGGTTATTTTAAAGAAGACTAGCAGGGGGGACAGTCTGCCCAATGGTAACATGCTAATTGTTAGCATTGGTCCAATCCAGTACAGCTAGAACAGTGAGGCGAGGATACCGTCACAACAGTCCTACGTACTACTTTGGGGGTAAATCATCTAAAAACTGTGGGTGCACTATCCCTTTAAAGCCTGTCAGGCAGCGGCCTCCTACAAGGCTGCCAATCGCCTCTTTCTGCAACGAGCCAACCGCAAGTGATGAGCAAACTGCACCATGAAAGTCCTGTTTAGCTAAACTAGTAGATAAAGTTTTGGAGAAGTCAAATTTACATGACTTCTTTAGAAATAGTAATTGTTGTATCCCTAACTATAGACTATAGTGATTATACATGAGAGCATGGAGCACCAACAATCTACTGGGGACCAATAGATGATTTTGGTGTCTAATATATCTGATTACCAATGGGACAATCTCCCCAAAACCTGGTGTATTCCTTTAAGGGCTAGTTTCACAGTCATAGACCTACAGCAGGAATAAAACATAATTTCAGTGGCATTTGAGTATAAGCGTAGTTGATGCCTGTGAAACCCTCGTGAAAATCTGTCTATGCAGTGATGAAGACAATCATATGGTGGTGTTTTATGCAGATCTTTGACTTCAGTCTGATTGAAGAAGACATGAGAGCACTGAGAGGACTGGACCGAGGATGGAAGGCCTGTGTCCTCGACCAGTAAGACAATACACATCCTTATTAGCATTAGTTTATTGTGTAATGGACGCTGCTATATTCAGATTTATATTTGATGACTTTCACAATCGTTTGGAATGGGTTTTATGAGCCCTAGGGTCAGGGATTAGGAGTGTCTTGAAACTCAAATGGGTGTGGAGATTTGAAAGCCAGAAAACTCAGCACCTAGCCAAGTAATCAACCCTATCAACCCCCTGAGATATATTATGGTCATTTTGTGCTGTGGGAAAGTAAAAAAAATCTTACTTAATGCACCCTCAACAGATCTTGCTGAAATGAAGCCCTCATGCTATACAGTAATATGCAAGTCAAAGCTTCATTCACACTGCTAATTAAAGTGACAATGCTCTCTGGCACCATACCACCCGACTAACTCCGTTGTGCTTCTGTTCCTCAGAATCAAGTCTCATCCATACTACCCCTTTGAATGAGAAAAGAGTGAGCTGGATCTACCTTTACAGTATACCATAAACATCAGCAGGACTTGGAACAGCTTTTTGCAATTTACCTATCGCACACTGTATTGCACCAATTACTTGTTTACCTGAAACAGCAAGCCTAATACCAATTAACTATGAAATGTGAAAATGATCATTAAAAACCTGAAGGCAGTGGAACGAGTGGGACGTGTTACTAGAAGTTTCCAAATGTGAATATAATTAATGTGACCAATAACTATAAGGGAACTGATATGTTTTGTTTTCCTGGAAATAGAAAAGCTCAATTTTTCAAATGTTTTTCTGTCATGAATAAAATACATACGTTTCCCCCAAAATCACCATTGTCCCATTGCTTGATTTTATGGCAACTAATTTATGATCGCCCAAGTTACGATAACACATGGACCAAATTTAATTTTTTAAACACATAGCATATTTTATTACACTATACAATACAGAGCCATAAGTCCTTTGAGACATGCTTGTGATAAAGGGCTATATAAACAAGACCGTGTGCAAAGGCACCTATGTAGCTTGGAGGGGAATGCGCATACCACCACCCACTGAGCAACTTGCAGTGTACCGTAAATGCCATTGTCAATACAATATTCTCACAGGAAAAAGGAGGCACCAGCAGAGTGTCCAAAACGAATTCCTGGCTTACCAGAAAGACTCAGACTCTGCACACCTGTGTTACCTCCTCCAGATTTGGCTCTGAACCGTAGTTGGGACAACCTCTGGTGATAGTGTGTTGGCTCGTAACTGGTAACATCTAACTACGTCTATCATCCGGTTCTTTTCTGTATATAAGGAGTCAAAAGACGTTTCTCTCTTGGGCAGGGCGTTTATTACCTCCGTGAACATAAAGCATATACATTTCAATGGGCTGGCCGTCTTCATTAGCTTTCTCTACCGACCGCTAAAACACACACACCTGTCTACGGACTTTTTCTCTGTCTATCCCCAAACACATGAGGAAACTAGGCTGCCCTCACTACCCAGAATGCAACACTCTTAAAGTAACAGGCACAATTGCGCGGAGCAAAATGCAGCTGTGAGCATGCGCAGTTAGTTCAACAATCGAGCATGCGCAGTTCAACAATGACCGGACAGACGGACGGACGGTCTCGAGCAAAGCATAGATATAGAGCCGTAACATCTAACTACGTCTATCATCCGGTTCTTTTCTGTATATAAATGTATAGATGTGTGGCTCTCGCGATGCCTGGCTAAAAACTTGAGACTCTTATGCGGCAGCAGAAAGCTGAGGAGTCCTCAGCCCTAATCAGACTGGATTGCCTTTTCTGCTCATTCAATCACAGGGATTGAAGACGGCTCAAATTGAGAAGACCTGCTTGATTTTGAACGAGCGCGTCGTTGTCTCTCAACGGAAATGAGACCAGGTGCATTAAAAGGGAGCATAAAAGAGTTAAAGTTGAACAGAAGGTGAAGCTAAACTTAGAATGCTGACAGAATAAAGCCGGTTAGAGCCGGGGTCTCGCATCTCGTAAATCACGGAGCGTTTTCAGACCACCATACGATGCTGGCTGACTAGCTCATTGATCCTGCTTTTCAGAGAGGCTGCCCTGCTGAGAGCTCCAAGTCGGCCAAACCCACCCACCATGCAGAGTAGCTGTGATGGCAATGGATCGCACCGTCACGCACATACACGCATATACACACACCGAGGAGCGTTCTAACCAGGCCAAGCTCAGACGCCTTGTCTTCCCTGTCAATTCATTTAACGACAGCGCAGACTGATATGTGATAAGAGATGAGGCCAATTTCATCACAGCCCGCTCCTACCTACCTCCTACCCCCAGGCCCTGGATTTTACCATGATCGTCAATCCTGCACGCCAATCATTTATTTGTTTTAATTGTTTTTGTTAGTTTTTTGTTGTTGTTGTCGTTTTGTTATGATGAAGCATTTATGATCGTGTCTCCCAGGGTTGTCATCACAACTCAGTCCCGCCGGGCAAGAATATGAATGGCTCATATGCATGTGAGCGGAGCATTCACATGGATTCCTATTGAAACGCTGTGGTTGCGTGCCGCCGCATGGCCTGATTCTCCCGTGAAGAATTGGAAGAGAAGAAGAACTGGCTCTCGGGAGGCCTCTGAAACAACATCCTCTCATCTATAATACAGAGACCTTCAAAATAATTGCATCTTTGTTGTCAATCTTTTCTCTCTCTTGCTCTCTCCCTCTCTAACACACACACACACACACACACACACACAGAGCACCTTTGAAGGTCTAGTGATTATCATACGCGATTTTCCTCCACTTTGGGGACTTTTGAACAGAACACACTATAAAGCAGGAAACTATGGCAGATAGATTTATCTCTCTGCTTCTTGATCGATGACATTCATTGCCTGACAAATTGGATAAGGCAAATAGGCAGCAGCCGACTAATAGCGAAAGACAGCAAAGCAGAGGTGTGTGTGTGTGTGTGCGTGTGTGTGTGCGTGTGGGTCTGTGGACATGTATACTATTGTGCTATATGTGCTACTGTTGTACGATGAGAATAATAACAGCAGCATCCAAGACAACTATTTCTATGGGAACAATAAAGTTGATCTTATCTTAACTTTTGCCTTCCTGCAATTGGGCCAGTGTGTTCAACAGGGCTGTTTTTGAAAAGGAAAGATGGCACATTTTATCCATCCATCGTGCATCATGAAAACTCACTCAAACTCAACTGGAGAGGATTAAGGCATGTGCTGTCAAGGTGCTGTCAACACACACACACACACACACACACACACACACACACACACACACACACACACACACACACACACACACACACACACACACACACACACACGTCCAGATGTCCCACAGATGGCATCCACATGACCTTGTTTCCGCCAAGGTTCCGTTCAGTTCTGAGGCCAAGAAGGTCACATCCGAGTGAACGTGTAGTTCAGAGGTTGTGACATTACTGGACGGCTGCGAAAGTCATCGATGGACAGTGACCTTCTGTTATTTCCACTCAAACACAAGTCAAACAAGTCTGCTTAGGCAGAGGTTAAAGCCTAATGAAACAGTGAAAGACAGTGGCTTGGTAGAGGAACAAAGAAACAAGAGTTCGCCTCTCAACAGAGAAAATAAATAAATGTCTACCTATTTCAGTCACGGCAGTGGGGGAGGCACACATAAATCAAATGCCTAAGTGATATTTATTTGCCTCCCGAATTATTTACTTACTGACAATAAAGGTGGAATTGGTGTGGCTTTTAAGATGAGTGTTTCTAAATGGACAGGGGCATCAACTGAGGCCGCTTTATGGATCGGATGCAATAAAACCCAGTGATAAAACAATATGAAGCTGTGGACCGGGGCATCAATCAAAGGCGAGTATGATAAGCAAGTGCATTAATTTTAATGGAGTAAATTATTCTCAATGCACCGCCACCACTAACCGGTCTCTCTTTTCTTAACACAGACCGGATGGATGCAAGTCTTCTTTTGTCCTCCAGGAATCAAACAGTGAGCGGTGAGAGAGGTAGAGATGGAGAGACAGGGGGGATGGATAGAAGGAAAGAGGGAAAGGAGAGAGGGTAGAGAGGCCTGGGAGAGGTGGGTGGAGAGACTGGAGAGATGCCCCAGGCTCATTTTCCAGCACTGTGGACCAGGTGATGTCACTGCACGTTTCACTGGAGGATCTCCCAGAGAGAGAGAGAGAGAGAGAGAGAGAGAGAGAGAGAGGGAGAGAGAGAGAGAGAGGGAGAGGTTTAGATTAGGAGCAGCGGGGAAGAGGGGAGGGGAAAAGTTGGACACGGACAGTCTTGCAGTAACTTTTTTTCTTCTTCTTCTTCTTTTCTTTCTCCCTGGAAGAAGCCTCAAGACGAAAGTCAAAGGAGAAACCCACCGTGGATTACATTTGAATTACATTAGGAACCCCCCCAACGATTTGCCCTCGGGTGCCTGGATATACTCACACTTCACTGGATTAATGTGGTCGCAACTTTGTGGATTTATCAATAGCTGAAGGTAGGGCTTTAATGGACTGTGCTTAACTACGTGCAACTGGTTAAAAACAATAAAACAATCCAACAACGTGTTACTGACGCTGGAAAGGGATAACCCTGAGATCAGTTTTGAAAGTTTATGTTTGTGGAAATCGATAAAGTGATTGCAGCCATCACTGTGAACTTGGTGAGACTTTTGCAACAGGTTTATAACACAGCTGGTGGGGCTATACAGTCATGGTGTATTAAACAAGTATAGGAATATTATAGGAATATTATAGGAATATTACAATGATGCCAGAGGAGATTTAAAAAATACCATAAAGCAAGGTCACTATTAACTCACTGTTGAGCACCACAGACAAAAGTCCCTATAGGAATATAATATGCATGTTAAATGAATATTAAAACGTTACCATATAGATATATATGTAAAAGTATGGTAAACTCACTATTGGGATATTGTAAGGATATGGTCGTGATTTTTCGTTGGGGTTTTGAAAGAGGCTTATAACACAACTAGTTGGTATAGCTGCTGGAAAAGTGATGCAGATTTTTTTTTTTTTCACATCCAAGCCAGGCCTCAATGCAACAGTTTGTGGGCTGAGTTGTGCTGTTACTGTAGGCTAAATCTTTGCGGCTCTACATCCAACCTTTGCAGCATGGAAAAGCCTCTAAGCAGCACTGTTCCTGGATCTGCTACGTGCCAGTCATTCTGGAAGTGTGCTGAAGGAGCAGAGTGAATGGCCAAAGTCCCATCTGCTTTCTGCATTAGTCAGCCATCCCATGTCTGCTGGCTTTTGCATTGTGCCTGGTGGAATGTGGCCAAAAAAAATCAGCATCCGGAGCCTTGAGGGTTGTTGTGGTTTTGGAGGAGGAGGCTCTGATGTAGTTTGGTAGGCCAGGGGTTCCCACACTGGGGTTCGAGGACCCAAAGGGGTCCGTGACAGTGTTCCAGCCCCCCCAGCAACATGGGGACTAGTACATTTTTACTGTTATTTCATTCCCTGTGTAAGAATTACTTTTCGGATCAGAGGTTTCACTCTCTCCACTGTTACCTCCCCAACTACAGTGTAGTCAGACACTTGAATGGAGTCCCTGGGACAAAGCCTTTATCAAGTGGGGGTCAGTTGTCTAAAGTGTATTGATCTAGGGGTCCTTGACATCCAAAAGTTTTGGAACCCTTGCGATAGCCTGCCAATACCCTTCCTAGTCGTGAGTGACAGTTCCTCCTCCCTCCTCAGACCTCAGGGAATACATAGCCCTGTAACTTTACAAAACCATGTCCTTGAATTGAACTAGACGTGTTTAGAGTTGCTCTCTTATGTGCTGCAGGCTTCACATGCATTGTTTAGCTATAGGCCTTTTAGTGTCTGTTTTACTGCTTCCAGTTTCAGTCTGTGCTGTGGGCCTGCTGCAAAATGTATCAGCCATTTCCCTCTTTTTTTTACTTATCCAGGCCAACGGTGAAGTGAACATTAGCTGGCTATCAGAAATGTAACCTCAAACTGAAGAAAATCAACGAGTCGTCTGCTTCCCGAAGGCTGACTCAACAATATAAAAGCTTAGCGTGGGCTCAGGGCCAACCAGTTCACGTCATTAGTGTAGGCCTCAGTTCACATCATTGCTTAATGCAAGTGAGCCAAAAGTGTCCATGGAGTTGGAACTTCGAGGCAACCCTGAACAGATGCAGTCTTTTCTTTTCAACACCCCTTACTTTTTTGCACAGCACTGCAATTGTGCAGCTCTTTTCTCATTCACAAATATTCAAGTAAGGGCCTTGAACGCTGCCCAGACTGCAAGACTAGTAAAAACTTGCCTGAGTTGATTGTGAGTGTCATACCGTTTGGATATTGTCTCTGTTGGTTTGCACGTTTTTATTGCTCCAGGTCAGTGGATATCTGGAGTGTCTATCACAGCCTCGGGGCATCTTTAGCTACTTTAACTCATTTCATGTTCCCTGATGTAACAGGCCTGCAATGCACTCTCAGTTTTGGCCTGGAGTGCATGGGAAGTGTGTGTGTGTGTGTGTGTGTGTGTGTGTGTGTGTGTGCGTGTGTGTGTGTTGCTGCGCTCATGTCATATCAGATTTACTGCAAATACGAGCTTCCGACAATGAAAAAACTTTCGACAAAACGCTCCGTTATCTCCCTCCTGGCATCAAGCCTTCAAGTGTATCAACACAGGCGGCAAATATGGTAGCAAATCCACTGATGTCGGCAGTCCAAAGTCATCCAAATCCAAATGATCAGATATATTCTCAGCAGTAGAATCAACTCTACTCATGAAACGTGAACAATATCTGCTGCAGTTTGTTTACGGTGGATTTTAAAGCAACTTGTTAACGACAACAATTGACCCTATGGTCGCCATCTTGGATGTGGGCATTCCAACGAGTCAGACACGTAAATGCTTTCAAGCTGTAGCAACGAGGTGTCATCCCGTTGTTCCACTTCTTCCGATATGACATGAACAGCTATGTGTGTATGTGAATGAATGTATGCATGCATGTCTACCTGTCTGTCTGCCCGTCCCTCTGTCTATTTGCCTTCCTGCACACGTCTACTCATCATGCCGTCCTTCCGAGTCCGTGTGGTTGCATGTTAGTCAACTTTCAGTGCACTTCCCCACACATTCTCTGCAGAGAGAGGATTTCCCTCGAGGATTCATTAAAGGCCACAACCCCACAGACTGAGCAGGAGGTTGATTTCATAGCCCTGCACCAAATCCACTCCCCCATGTGTGTGTGTGTGTGTGTATGTGTATATGTGTGTGTGTGAGAGAGAGAGAGACAGAGAGAGACAGAGGGAGGCGGAGCATATATCCTAAGACTGAGCTGTCTTATCAGTGTGCTAGCTGCAGTTGGCTGAGAGAGACAGCTGGAAAAGCAGCGAACCCTCAAATATTACACGATTGACACATTACCAATGGGTTCCCCCAGTTTAGCGAATGCAAAGTACTCTAAACAGTGGGCTACTGGTTCGCTGTCATTTAATCATCCATGTCTCAGTGGCTAATAAGCAATTCTCTAGTCAGGCCGTAGAGAGCACATGTGAACTATGTCACTGCCTGCAGGCGTGCAGTGTGTTGGGGCTGCCTGTTATTCTATCTGCAAGGGATGGCAATGATGATGAAATGTGTGACAACAAAAATTGCAAAGCTCTGAGCACCGATTGCCTCCACTGCTATATAGGACAATATCAGTGCAAATTTGTCCATATACTATGGAAAGTGAATAGGAGACATTTTCAAACTATAAGAAGTACTGGAACCGATAACTGCACTTGGAATAGGAAATAGGAAAGTCTGGTCCCAGAACCAAAATGACTCCCAGAACCACTCTGTCTTCAGAATGTCCAAGCTGACAATAAGAATGAGGGCTGCACTGTGATTGTGGATGTTGGTCACCACTTGTCCAGCTTGTGTTAAAGGCTTTTAGTGCTGGAAGACTTTCAAATCTCTCATTGTTTCCTTCCTTTATTGGCTCAATAGCCAGTGACCCGATCGCTCACAGGTCTGCTTACCGGGCTCAGAGCCAGCGCAGCGGCCTAGCCCCATACCGCCTTTATCTGCTACAGCCAGCTGGGTGGATGAAGTGCAAAGAGAGAGAGAGAGAGACAGAGAGAGAGAGAGAGAGAGGGAGAGGGAGAGGGAGAGAGACATCCACCGCAACACATAATATAAATCCTATTACATTGTTTTGGATTATGGCCAGATAATAATAACAATGAGCTGTAACTTTTCCTTTAGCCTGTGTTCTGTGGCCTGTGATGCATTATGCGGCGTGGGCCATACTGTTTGAACTTTCGTATTATTGTGATCATGTGGCATGAAGCCTGTAATAATGGCTGCAGCTTTAGAGTGCTCAGACACTTTTGATTAACCTCTCACCCTTTCCAACTTCAGGGGAAAGCTTTACTTTCACTTTTCTTCTCACTTTTCTTCGGCTTGCGGCTGCTTATACACAAATACAAAAAGTGGCCATGAAAAGAAACAAGGGAGGCAACCAGACCTTGGTAAAAGATAAACTCGGCAATGGCTTCACATATTCAGTGACCAGCTGTACATCATTCAACAGGCTAGCTAGATACTTGAACAGCCCCGGAATTGAATGCATCATTCACAATGTGGGACATGTCGAGGCTGTCCTTGTTGTTGTCCAGTATAATTTGAAACATTCTCCCCCAACTACATTGTCTGTTAGCAGCCCCGGCAGAGCCCTGTCGGCAGTCAGGTCAGGCTAGATGGTATGCACACCGTATCCTTGGCCGGGGCAGGAGCGCCACATTGTGCACCCCCAGGGGACCGTGGGGGTCATTTCTCTTGCCAGATGGGACAGGTGTGTGTACAGAGACACAGTCTGCTTGCCCGCCTGCCTGCCTGCCTGCCTGCCTGCCTTGAGGGCCCTGCTGTACCTGTAAACACCGCAGAGTTATGGGGTCCACACACGCTGAGGGCAAGTTGAGGTCAGCTGGGATGTGTTTATGCGAGTGAGAGTGGGGTGTGAGGTGTGTGTGTGTGTGTGTGGTGTGTGTGTGTGTGTGTGCGTGGGGGGGGGGTTGTGGAGACTGAATA
>OMLI01101425.1:5641-23166 GCA_900302605.1 Rondeletia loricata
AGCACTTAGATAACAGCTGAATTGTCTTTTTAGATACAAATATGTCCATGATGCTTTGACATGGGATACAAGGGACTTAATGGAACAAGAACAATAGCAATAAAATGTTTGTTTGCACTATAAATGTAGCATAGCGGGGGAAATGAGCATGTGAGGGTATACTGCAGTTTCTTTGACTCTGTCCTTCCCTAGTACAACCTCCTATCTCTCCCTCTCTCTTTGCCCTTCTTTTCTCTCACTTCCCTGCTCCTGGCCATCTGGTTGTGATTATGAGGGAACCTGAAATGATTTGCTCTATAGAATGTGACCCCCCCTCCATCTCTGTGTCCATGGTGCTGACTCGTGTCCCCTCCCCACCTCCTCTCTTCTCCTGCAGACATTCCTGAGATCCCAGAGAGCATTAAGTTTTGCAGGGCTTTGGAGATTGCAGACTTCAGCGGAAACCCCCTCTCCAGGTAAGTGGATTGGAACAGCCCATCTCTCCACTCATTATCAGTCTAAGAAAATGTTGGGCTTGTCCACATGAGGACTAGGGGAGATAGAGGGGGGAGAGATGCAGCACTACATTGATACATTTCAAAAAGCATGATTAATGTCATTTCTGTGCTCTAATTACTCTGCTTTCCTTTTATAATGTGCGGTGAATTGTTTGAAAGACTGTGTGCGTGTATATGTGTATATATATATGTTTGAAAATGTATATACTATATCCTGATTTGTAACTGCAATGCTTGAAAATGTGCCCTAGCTGAGATGAGATTATGTACAGCACATGAATAAATGCCTATAGGAGAGCAAGCTTTGTGTGACTGTGCTGCTCCCTGACCAAACGTGGCTCTGTATTAAATGGAAGTGTCACGCTAAGCTAACAAGGGCACCACTTTTTCCCTATTTAACTTCCTCCTATAGAATAGCACTGGAACTATTGGCAGTAGTGTTGATGCTAAACAGTTTTACAGATGGACATTTCTGTCTGCGTCAGGAGATCCCATGCTTTGTATAACGGACCAATAAGAGGTTTCCTCCACTCTTTTTTCTCATCCTTCTCCCTCTCTTTCTGCCTTAGATTGCCAGATGGTTTCACTCAACTCCGAGCGCTCGCTCACTTGGCACTCAACGACGTGTCCTTGCAGACTTTGCCCAATGACATTGGAAAGTATGTACACAAGCACAATAGCTCATACAGTATTTAAACATAGTAAGACTACACTATTAAACGTGTCTAATCGTATCTTGTAATTGTAGTTTCTTCAATTAATAATGGTATTATTTTGAGATATTGAACTCCAAGATACTGGAGATATTGCATTTATTTAGTTGTTTTTTGTTTGTTTTTTGTTAAGGTCAGAAGTCACGTCTCCAGGTCGTTAATTGCTGCAGTTAGGAATTTAACTGTGTCAGACAAAGAGACCATATATCCCCAATTTTAGCATCTCTCTACTTGACTGTCATTCAATATGATTCGATATGACAGTCAGATACTCACTGAGAGAGCATATGATTTTAGCATTTGTGTAGGTTATATTTGCAACATTTAGACATGGCTGCACACGTTGACATCTAGGAGCTGTTTGATATTTTTGGGAATGTTATCAAGATGGACAAACAGGCATCACACTCTTTATGTTAATGCATGTTGATCATATAAACTGTTCTTTTTTATTTTTTATTTTGACAAAACTAACTTTTTTCAAGGATAGTTATGATAATCAGCTCCCTTTTTCTTTTGTCATATAATGGATTGAAATACAATTTCTAATATCGTGATGGTACAGAATTTATATTCACCTTAATTGTTGACTAAATTAAAAAAATATTTTCGTCATTAATTTAAACATTTTGAAAACAATTGGGATTATAATTTTAGCCATACTTGTGCAGCCCTAAATCATAGTCCTTAACTCAAAACATCCCAGTTGTCTATGCTGTCAAACTGAAGGTCTCCCACACACAGATCCATGATACATTAGTAGACTGAGCAGGCTTTCGAGGAGTCTGAGGCAGCCGGTCTCTGGGCTAGGGGCCACTGCTGTGCTCAGACAGATGGAGGAGCCCCTCACCATGCCAAGGCAGCCCAGACAAACAGACCTGCCATCTGACTAACCAACCTGCCTGTCCTCCTCTTCCTCCCCTGTCCTCTCCTCTCTCCACCTCCTTCCTCCTGCTCTTTCCTCCCCTCTTTTTCTTCACTGTCTTCCTCTTCCCTGCCACTCCTCCTTTTGTAGTCTGGCCAACCTGGTGACGTTGGAGCTCAGGGAGAACCTGCTGAAGTCTCTGCCCACGTAAGTGTCCTCTCCCTCAGGCGCACATGTGCTGGGCTCTGCCTCTTATCTAATTCCCCACCATCTCCATCGAAAAGGATAAGTGCCAATGACAGTATAAGATGACAACAAACACACTAAGCATGAAATAATTCTCACAGCTAGCATACTGGATGCTGTTGCTATTTGCAGATTAACAGCATGTCTGATCATGAGCAAACAGCCTAAGCCTCTAGCTAGAACCTCCCTGATCTATGAATGCAGCGGTTATGGGAGAGAGAAAGAACCATGACAGCTTGCCAGCACTAGTCGTGAACTTTAGCAGCACAGGGTTTAATATGTTAGTACATGTGAATGAATGGTATGTGGTAATTGTATGTAAAGCTATGCTCATATTGTTCTTTCAGGGCACATATATGTGTGATTTACTGTGCTGATTTGTTTGTATATTCAGGTCACTCTCTTTCCTGGTGAAACTGGAACAGCTGGACCTGGGCAGCAATGAACTGGAAGTTTTGGTAAGCCAAACAATTCATTCACTTTTACCACACAATAGAGATAACTTACTCTCTTCTCCGGTGCTCAGGCTGCACACACACACACACACACACACACACACACACACACACACACACACACACACACACACACACACACACACACACAACCACATGTTTCACAAATATCCTTCTCTCATTCCCACCACAAAATGTATGATCCAAACCGCATATTTACAGCACAAACACAACAGAGCCGGTCTGTCAGACCTGGGGCCCTGTATGTACTGTACCCTAGAGTGAGTGCTGGTTTTAGCCTGGGAACGCCCACCTGTCTCAATAGGACAGGGTAAACAATGCCTGGTGACAAGGGCGGAGGCTGAGCAAACAGTTGACATCATGCTGAAATCTTGCCTGCCTGACTGTCATATGCCAAGGCTCCACTAACATTCTCCTTAATGTCATTTATCACTCAGAATACGTTTTTCCAGTATTGCAAACAAATACACGTGTATTGAATTGATTTTGGAGCTTCAACAAAAGCTTAAGGAACAACATATTCCAAAAAAGAGCAGAACGGCATTTAAAGGTCTTGTTCTTAAAGTTATTCAACTGTGAACTGCAGTCAAAATGATGGAACATCAGATGATTCAATTTAAATTCAACTGAAAATCACAATCCTGCAAGTCGTACTGAAGACGGTGACTCCAAGGTTCAAAATTGAATCATGGGGTCCGATTCCCACTCCAAGCCACTAGCCTGTTCTACCAAATACTGACATGAAACTTATTGATGTGAATGACTGATGCTTACAACCATCCATTTCATCTTGACATACAAGCCCCAGAGTGAGTCTGTATTTAGGGCGTATGATTTTTGTTTGTGTTTTCTGTGGCCTCAACCCCTCCAACGATTTTCAAATGGTGCATGTTTAAGTGCAGTGGATGGTGTGTGTTGGCTTCAACTCACTGTTGCGTGCATCGTTCAAAACACACAGTCCCCTGGCTTTGTATCACAAACATGATAAAAAATAACAAACCTGCCCTCTCTCTCTCTCATGTGCTCCCTCCTCTTCTTCCCCCTGCTTCATCCCTTCTCTTCTAGCCGGACACCCTCGGTGCTCTCCCCAACCTGAGGGAGCTGTGGCTGGACCGTAACCAGCTGTCCTCATTACCACCAGTGAGTACAAATTATTGATACTAGTGTTCTGCCTCATTCTGCTTTGTTTCAAGATAGTGACACTTTTTTCTGGAAAATTCATATGAAACTGCATTGTAAACAAGTGGAATTATCGTCCAGACTTTTTCACTTTTTTCGAGAAAATATACTATGAGACTAAATGAGACTAGGATGAGACTTGGTACGGTGGACATTTTTTGGCAGTGATGGTAATATTTGGATTGTGTCCAAGTGGTTCATCATCAGTGTTTGTTGGTGTGTGTGTGTGTGTGTGTGTGTTTGTGTGTGTGTGTAGGAGCTGGGGAACCTCCGGAGGCTGGTTTGTCTGGATGTGTCAGAGAATCGTCTAGAGGAGCTTCCCTCAGAGCTGAACGGCCTCCTGGCTCTCACTGACCTGCTGCTCACACAGAACCTGCTGGAGATAGTCCCAGACAGCATTGGTGAGAAATACAAGGAGGGGAGAGAGAAAAGTTGTCTTACACTCAATAGCTCAGTTCCCATCCAAGTATTTCTATTCAAAATTATGATGTATCGAATTACAAAAGCTGGATGGAAACAGCAAATTTCAATACAATTTCCACAGTAATGCAGCAATGCTCACTTGAGGCTGAAATGTTTTTCTTTGATAAAGAAATTATGTGATTAATGGCAATGGGCACACATTTGTTGAATAGATAATGATGAGGGATGTTTGCAGTCATCTGTCCACAACGACCTCTCAGACATGTCATACGCTCTGTCACTCCCATGTACATTGTGCCTGCCATGGTTGTATTGCTATTAGGTTGTGTATTAGAATATTGCCATGTGTGTTTCTATGTTTTTGGTCAGTATGCAATAAGGCCAACGTTAGCTGACATGAAAGAACAATAACAACTTGCCCAATACTAATCAATTCTTGAAAAGCTCCTTCCATTTTCTCGTCAATGTATTTTTCGGACATAGCTACTTTCAATGTTGAGGAAGCCTATTTATTTGCTTCATCCCAGCTGATGATGACTTTCCTAATTCCCATACAGTTGGATTGGAACATAGCTAATGTAAATTGAATTTATTGAGCCCCGACCACCTGACTAGTGTTTAATTGTGTGAATAAAGTGTGTTTTTTAGGTACTTTTCAAAGTTTGCCATCTCATTAGGTTGCAATGTTGATTTAGTAGACCCTGGGCAGACCCAGTGCATATAGGCGGCATTAGATACAGTGCTCTGCTAAACAAGAGCAGTACTGTCCTCTACTGGGGAAATGATGCCAGTGAGCAGTGGCATAGGCACAAACAACTGCTCTCTATCTGTTGCTGCAGGTTAGCACCTAGGTGAAGATTGTATGGTGTGTTATCTTTGCTAGTGTCGGTGGCTTGGAGCTACAGTTTTTTTATGGTATTGCGTTTTGTCTCCAGGCTCTCTGAAACAGCTGTCTATCCTGAAGGTGGACCAGAACAGGCTGATCCACCTGACTGATTCTATAGGAGAGTGTGAAAACCTAACAGAACTCGTCCTGACAGAGAACCTTTTACAGGTAGGGAGCTGGGAACCTCTTATAACAACCATATAATGAACCTATGGGAATTAATGTGTTCTATTAACATAAAAGGATCATTAACAACTAGGGCTGGGTATCGGCAAGGATCTCACGATACGATTCGATATCGATACAATGGGTCACGATACGATACGATTCGATTCGATACCAATACGATTCGATACTGGTATGGGGTGATTCGATATCGATATATTGCTATATTATAAGATGAAAATGTATACAAACAGTGTATGTAGAGGACCACAATGGAAATAAGTCATGGACTTTATTGTGTTTTATACTCGATTGTTTTTATCCATGTGTATATTTTGTATGTACACTGTTTATTCTCAATCAAATAAAACTAAAGTAAACTAAACTAAATCATCTGATATACTTTAGGGTACAAATTGAGTCAAATACAGAATGCACATCAACTGCATGTTCGCAGCATATATAAAATAAAAATAAAATAAAAATCGATATTAGGATTTGCAGAATCGATTCATAATCGGGAAAATTATAATTGCGATGTATTGGTGTATCGATTTTTTTGCCCAGCCCTATTAACAACTATTAAGGGCCATTATCGATTTCCCCCTTCATTTATGACGTGGCTTCTTTCTCCCTCTCTCAAAGTCACTGCCTCGCTCGCTGGGCAAGCTGAAGAAGCTGACCAACCTGAATGTAGACCGCAACCGATTGGGCAGTGTACCCAACGAGCTGGGCGGCTGTGCCAGCCTCAATGTTCTGTCATTGAGAGACAACCGCCTGGACAGACTGCCTGCTGAGCTTGCAGATGCCACCGAGCTCCATGTGCTGGATGTGGCTGGAAACAGGTAACCTCACTGAACACCATGAGCTGTTAACCCTTTAAAACTGACAGGATCGCCCGCGATCTTGATTTACATGCTTGTGATAGAAAGAGATGCGGTTTTCGCTGCGTGAAACTAGAGATTTGGACTAATCTAATGGTGTGGCATTTGCCTGTATGGCTCATTCACAGGCAGAGCTGAGCGGATGTGTAAGGTACCCAGATTTACATATCATTTGCATCTACTTCCGCAACTGTCCACTCCTAAAACACTTCCGCCTAAGTGTTGTGAGATCTGTTTTCAACGTGAGCAACAGTGATGTCATCACACAGGATCCAACAGCCAATAGGAACTACGTTTTTTTTTTTAAAAGGGAACGCAACAGTTTGTTTTGAGACCCACCTTATTCCAGAGTGGAGTGGCAGAAAAACGCAACGCAAAACCTTGCAATAGCTGAGATCGCTAATGTTTGGAGGGATAGTTTTTGAAATGGCGAAGACATTTACAACCAGGCAAGTGTTGGCAATGCTATTTGAGGAGAGTGAAGAAGAGATGAGGGGGGTTCTCCCACTGACAGCTGGGTGGCAGGGCATTTTTCATTTTTCATTTTTTAGCCCTGACTGCTGAATCTGGAGACATATGACACTTGATGTTACTATCAAAAATGAGTCCAATATTGGCTAAAATGTCATGTTTGTAATAAATGGCCAAAAACGGCCTAGGTCACTAAGGTTTAATTTAATGCACAGCAGCTTGTCCTTAAAGGGATAGCCTACACTAAAATAAGAATAAGAATAATAACTTTATTTACATAGCACTTATCAAAACAGAGTTACAAAGTACTTCACATGAATAAAATAAAAGTAATAATAGTAGGAGGAAGCTATACAAGACAAAGTAAAATACATAATACAAATACATTCCCAGAAAAACAAGTTAAGTAAAAGCAAGTCTAAAAAAAAAAAGTCTATATAAGAGAGATTTAAAGGAGGACACTGAACTGATCTCATCAGGCAGGTCATTCCAGAGTCCAGGAGCCCTGACGAAAAGTAATAATAGTGGGAGGAAAGGACACATGATAAAGTAAAATACATAAAGTAAAATACATAATACAGAGTTAAAAATTAATGAAATAAATAATGAAAAATAAGCAACAATAGAATTTGTTTATTACCAGCATCCTGCAGAGACGTACCTAAATTTTTGCCCTAAAAAATGCATCAATGTCTATGGGTAATTCAGATTTAGAAGCCAGATTTAATTAATTCCTGAAAGGTTTTAGAGGGAACCAAGTTTCTGCAGGATCATGAGATTGTTATTCCTGTGAACGTACACATTTACTAATACGCAGGATCTGATGATAGGAGTACCTAGAAATATTTATTGACAACATCACACTATGGAGTCTTGGTTCTCTGAACTCCAATTCTGAGGAAGAGGGTTTCATGGTCACTAATTTAACCATTCAAGATCATAGGAATATCATGTGAATTCTGTTTTACTGTTTATTTTCTTTTACCTTCACTGAATAAGCAAGGTTATCTCTCACCTCACCTCACCTCTTTTGTCATTCCCCTTCCCCATGTCCAGATTACAAAACCTGCCTTTTGCCCTGGCTAACCTCAACCTGAAGGCCATGTGGCTGGCAGAGAACCAGTCTCAGCCCATGCTCAAGTTCCAGACAGAGGATGATGAGCAGACAGGAGAGAAGGTTTTGACCTGCTACCTGCTGCCTCAGCAGCCTTCCCCCAGCCTGGGTGAGTAGTACTTCTTCATAGCAAGATGAGTTTTTCATTGTTTTCTTGGGGCATCAAGAGGACATTTCAGTCCTCTTTACCTGTGGGCTATCCAACTTCATCACAATTTACAGCACACATTTTCTACAAATAATGTTGTTTTTTTAGCAATATCTGCTTAATAAAAGGATGTAAAAATGTTGTTATTTTGAAAATGTAACTATGAATATTCACAATTTTCACACATCTCCCACTCCAACTCCCTCTTCCCATCTACTTCGTCTATCTATTTTTACTACTCAAGTTAATGTCTTTTTTAGAATCTATAATATTTGAAATGCCTACCTTACCTACAAACGGGTAGGACTTTTCGGTCACAACTCCATCTGACATGGATTATGGCTGATATTTGCAGCTTTACAACATGTTTTGAAATCGTTTTTAGCTAGCTACCACAAATGTGTCGTGGGACTGTACAGAATCTGTACTTGAAGCTGTCCATCCGAAGGTATGCTACTGCTATCAGAGCACATTTTGTCATCCTCCTCTCCTCCACACTCCCTCTTTTTCCACAGAGAATTTGCTACAGAACAGTGTGGATGACAGTTGGACAGACAGCAACCTGAACAGAGTGTCAGTCATCCAGTTCCAGGAAGAGACCAAGGCAGAGGAGGAGGATGACGAGGCCGCTGCAGAGCGCAGGGTAAGGAAACACAACGACGCAGTGTCAATTTGTGTCCTTTTCATGTCTTCTTGTTTAGATGACATTCCATGTTTTGCCCTGCTTCTTATTAACTGTAAGGGATATGGGGAAAGTCATTCAAAAGCATTGATACACCACTGTTGTGCTTTGTTTGAGCTACTGAATTGATATTTTTATCTTGATTGAAGTTGTAGTGATTCAAGTGTAGCAACATTGAGTGCAAATTATTATTAATCCATAATTAATCCATATAGTGACTCTATACCAACACACATCTGTTGCAGGATTTGTAATTGGGTTTTCTTCTGTTTTTTTTTTTGTCTCAGGGCCTTCAGCGCAGAGCCACACCCCACCCTAGTGAGCTGAAGGTGATGAAGAAGGTGATTGAGGAGAGGAGGAATGAAGCCTACACATCCAAACCTGACGGAGATGCAGAGTCCCCCGACCCACAGGTACAGCACATACAGCACACTGTATTAGCCGTCATTTGGAGGTCCAATTCTGTTTCAAAATCTAGTTAACTGGCAAAACGGTGAAAGTGTCTGGTGAATCTGGGGATTCACCAGCCACTGTGGCCAGTAGACAAAAAGCTTGTTTCCCGTCCCGTTTGTCACACTATTAAGCATCACCGTCATAGACCTCACTGTGCATAGAATGAAACTGAAATGGCATTCCAATGCTGCGTAATCAACCATTGGTGCAGTCAATCCTGATTTACTCAAGCTGATGTTGTTGGCTACAGGAGAAGCGGCTCAGTGACCTTTCCAATCAGAGCCATGTCTCCCAGGCCTCCAATAGCACGGTGTCGGCCAACTCCCACGAGGAGAGACGGGGCGTGACTGCCACCACCCATAGGGAGGACCTAGTGGATGGTCACTCCCCCCAGGAGGAGGAGGAGCTGGATGAGATGGAGGTGGAGTACATTGAGGTGAATATTCAAAACATCTTATCCCTAAGATTATGATTTACAGTATATCAGATTTTTAATAAGAAAGAAAACTGTGTATTTGTTTATTTGGATATTATTTGTGGTCCCCCTTACTCTGTTTTTTTTTTTTAACTATGCAATCTCAACCCCTCTCTTCTCCAGCCCACTGTACACTTTGCGGAGGAGCCCATCATCCGTGGCGGGGATGAGGAGGACGAGGAGGACGGTGAGAGGAGCGATGAGGAAGATGAGAGGCCAGCTTTCCCCACAGAGAAGCAGCGTCTGATCAGGAAGGACACGCCACACTACAAGAAGCACTTCAAGATCACCAAGCTGCCCAAGCCCGAGACTGTGGCCGCACTGCTGCAGGGCTTCAGTCCTGACAGCCTCAACCCCCCGACCCAGGCTGCTGAGGATGAACAGGAGGACGAGGAAGAAGAATGTAATGTCACTCCTCAACACCATCACATAATGGAGGCGCCAGAGCTGGAAGACAGCCGGCACCTCCAGGTCAACTCCAGTCAAGTCAAGGTAAAGGAGAGAGCCCGGGGTGGGGAGGATGCGGTTCAGGGATGTGGGAGTAGCTGGTTAGAAGCTGTTACATATCAAAATTAGAATAACTTAATTTGCCTTGGTTGTATTTGTGCACAGACATGTCAAAAACTACTTTAATGACATAAGTCCGTATACACTCCGATGGTACAGGGACAACAGGACCTCTCATTCACTGCATGACTACTACATACCACACTGTAGTTTTACAGTGGTCTTCCTAGTTGCATTTCATAAAAAGTTATGTCAGGGGTGCATCATACACCCAATCAGTTTGTTAAGGATATTTTATCCTTCAGATTCTCTGTCCATGCTATTAGAATATATTTGCAGTGGCTTGCATATTGCCTCTATGCAAACATGCATAGAAGCCCCTTACCACCTGGCAACTTACATTCAGTTTGGAGTTGGCTGCTAGCACTTGATTGAGAAGGATATGCCATTGCATGCAGGGTCATTGTGCAAATGAACACATCTACCCTTGTGCTAGAAATTGAGGGGAATGTTTTCTCCGGAGTTGACTTTGTGGTTTTACTCTGCTACACACTCACCAATAGACTCATATCAGAATAGCTCCATCAAAGCTTGGCTTTCTCCCTGCTCTGTCCCATTCAAGGACAAGATGTCCTCTGCCGAATGCCTACAAACACTCGGTTATCATCATTGACTTTCCTCTTCATAAACCCTACATCACTTGGGTCACTTTAGATATGATACAGTAACAACAAAGAGAGATTGTGAGAAATGGCAATATGCTTAAAGAAATTGCCTCATACTTGGAGATAGATTAAATAAATGTTTTAAACTGTTGTGTTCTACTGATTAGTGTTGGGATCGAGATAGCCTCTTGCCCTTTCTTAATGTACTATTAACATACCAGATATGAATTCTACATTTGATGTCAAATGAAGATGCCTTACCTCCCAAGCAGCTGCAGGCTGAGTTCTAGCCCAGCCCCTCTTGCGCCACCTCCTGCCCATTTCAGTACTACGCTTCTCACCATATAATTTGCTGTCTCCTGATTTAATTGGTTAATAATGAACTTTTCACACACCTGCTTTCATAACTTTGTGTGTTTGTGTGTATGTATTGAGTGAGTGATGTCGAGATATTGTTGTTAATGAAAATTAATCTCCTCATTGATCACCAGTAATCGACAAGCCTCAATGAGATCTTTCTGATTTATCATGCTAATTTTGGAAATTTGTTTTAACATTGTGATCAAATCTCGATCTTCCCTGGTCCTACATCAACAGGATCAGGGACCCACCAAATCTGCTACCTTATAATGAGGTTTGTGTCTGTGTGTATGGATGTGTGCCCTCAGACCAACCAGAACGTTTATTGGCAGAGTTGGAATGTGGAGATCCAAAGAGCCTTGTGTCATGCAGATCTATTCTTGTTTGTGATGTTGGAATTATTTCACATAGAAGATTCTTCATGGTTCTTACAAATCTAATTCAGAAAGAAAAAATTTTCTTTTATTGAACCTTAACATATTTTTTTTAACTTTCTGTTACTGGTTTTCAGAGAGTTATCTTAAATATCCTTTGGTGTATCATAGGCTGAAAGTGTTACATGTGTCTCAAATAACTTTTCTGGATGAACGGCTCATTCTGTCTTTTGGTACAATTTAACAAACATACAACATGTAGGCCTTTGGTGTATCATAGGCTGAAAGTGTTACGTGTCTCAAATAACTTCTGGATGAACAGCTCATTCGGTGTTTTGGTAAAATTTTACAAACGTACGAAAAGTAGGCCTGCTGTTCATTTAAATCAGGGCTTGCTATTGCAGGAGAATGTGTTCTACTGGGTTTATTCTGGTATGGGAGCCTTTGCTTTCTTTTGTCCACTCCTCTCTACACTGTGTGGTTTGCACTGTGGCTGAGCTCTTGGGTCTTGTCTTTCCACCTCTGCCTGTATTTGCTTCTGGTGGCTGGGGAGTGAATGTGGGATGGATTCTGCTTCAAGGTGGTCCACCCCAATGGACACACGCGGAAGTCACACAACCCGCAAGCAGACAGTGGGAGTGTTTGTTTTTGGTTGGTGAGGTTCATTGAAAGTGCGAGTGTGCGGTTTTTGTTTTGATTTCATTTATTTTGCTTTGTTTGTATTTTTGTGTATGCGTGTGTGCATATTTTTATTTTGGCCTCACTAATCCGCATGCCTCTCGCTGGTTCCTGTCCTAACAGGGGGTGTCATTTGATCAAGTCAATAATCTGCTGATTGAACCTGCTCGAATTGAGGAGGAAGAGGTCTGTACCTACTCTTTCCCATCTAGTCTGTCTCTCCTTCTCTGTCTCTGTCCATCACTCACCCACCCACTCATTCACCCACCGGCATTCAGAGGGGGGAAAACAACCCACAGAAATCAATGATTAATCCAAGCCAATCACTAGGGAAGCCCTCACCATAACTCATTTATGACATGGCCAGTGTGGTAGAACCTGGATGCGGGAATGCTGTAGGTTTTTTCCAATGGGCATTCAAACACCATTACATCTTGGATAGTAAACTTGTGAAGAGGTTTGACAAATGATGAACTGATGGACAACTGTATTGTCAGGTTCCAATGCATCCTGGGAAAGGTTGAAATTGAAAGACTAGTTTTCCAGATATGGACAATTTGTGGACAATGAATAATGTGAAGTGCAGCGTCCAAATAATGATGGACTTCAGATGTGTCTCTATATCTAATTAGTATGTCATCTTTGGTCACATGCTAAAGTGTCTTACTCTAACTATAAACTAGTTAGGTTAGCATTGTCCAACTTACTACTGCAACATTGGCTATTGCAACTATATTCCCATTTGATTTGATCATTTAATGTAGTGCCAAAATAAAAAGTCCTTTTAATGGAGAGTGTCACACTTGCGCCCGGTCGTTCCCATTTGATTGTCACTTGTTCTGCAGGCAAATATAATGTACAGCTAATTTCAAATAGGGTTACGGCTAGGTTACCTCCTCAACATGTCCTGTAGGCTACGTTTCAGACTTACTATTCAGTTCGTGTAGTCACTGCCAGCATGACTTGAAGGAGCACCACCTGTTAGTGTTTGACCAATACCACACGCTGCATCCTAGGTGGTGTCGTTCACTAACACTCTTTCAGTGATTGGCTGCATTAAATCTGTCGTTTGTAAGCTGCATTGGGGAGAAACACCAGGTATGAACAGCAGATATGTGCATAGCACAGCACCCGACATAACTCTAAAACTAAATATTATGATACATTTATTGGAAACCCTGACATCTCCAAGGAATCATTCCCCTGGATGCCCGCAGATGTGATGTCCTCAAGTCGAGCCACATCTGTAAAATGTGTTCCATTATCTTAAGCAGCATAACAAGAAGATTGTGTGCCCTGAAGTCACCCTCCCAGGGTGTTTTATGTTTTTATTTTATTCTGGTACTGCATGAAATTTGCAATTTGATTAATGTCCAGAAAAACAATTGCTCAAAAGAGCTGGAACCTTGACTGTAGACGGGTTTAGTAGAAGTCCCATCCCAACACCAGGTTCTACCATATTATGCCTTCTACTTTTCCACCGCTTCTCTTTCTTTGCTCCTTTTCATCCCCCGTCCACACTGTGTTGCCCTGGAGTGAATGGGCTGCTTGCGCTGTGATGATGAAAGTTTGCAGCACCATCTACTTTCACGTTTTTCTGGGCATACAGGTATACAGAGATGGTTTGTAAAACTCAGCTGCCAAGCAGAAGAAGAGCGTTGAAAGAGCACCCGAGGAAGAAGTTAACTTCTCAAAAGTTCAACTTATACCAGCATTGAATGTTTATGGTTCAAGGTTCATGGTTATTACGGTTTAACTGGAAAAAAGATAACAATCTGTTGTTTTACATAGTTTTTCATCTCAGCTGTTTGTTTTCACACTCAGCACTTGGCACACAGCTGTAGTTAAAGCAGTTTCCATAAATCCCAGAAAAAGCCCAGGATCTTGCATACCTAAAGATATGTAATATAGATGTTTTTTAAATGTGTGTGTTTGCAATATTATGTGTATTTTTTAATACACTGCTATGCTATTTAGCATTGGTGAAGAAGACTTGTTGTAATATTTCAGTTCATTTAAGTTTGTTTCACTTTTAGAACATTTTTACATTTTAGGAATTATAGTTCAGTTTGAGTTAATGAACAGTTAAACATTAGTTGGTCTAGGTATCTGAAACTCCACTGGTGTTTAGTAGGGGTGGGAATCACCAGAGGCCCCACGATATGATATTATCATGATACTTGAGCCACGATACGATATTATTGCGATTTTTAACGATTTGCGATATGCTGAGTATTGCTATAAGATATATTGCGATTTATTACCTTTATTGACTGCAAATTATGTCCCCAAAGGAAAACTTTGCTCTAGTTTGGAGAACGTGAGACAGCAGTGTCCACTCCTCTGTGAGGTAATGTGCTGTTATAGTCTCATAAGAATCCACTGATCTTGACGTCCACGCATCGCAGGTCAATGCAACTCTTTCTGCTGTACTTTTGTTATTCTAGTACCAAAATGTTCAACGCATATTTAAAATATGAATAATTAAATGATAAAAGATAGATACTTGCCCTCCGTGTATCGATACCATTTTGTCACGCAAAATATCACGATACTATGCTGTATCAATTTCCCCCCCACCCCTAGTGTTTAGGGTTTTTTCCCCACCCTCATTATTAATGATTGTAGGGATGAATGCTTATTGAAACTTTTTGATGCTAGACACAAATTATCATTATGGATACCCAGGTTAGAGTGTATTGACCTCATATATGGAGGTACTGTATGTGTGCAAAAAATTGTTAATGTTCCAAACTGAAATCTTTGAAACTACAAAGTATGATATTCATAGCCACATATATTTGTGTTGGAAGTAGGGCAGGGAACAACATTTTGTGTCACTTTATTCGTCAGAATAAAATTTGACCTTTGACCGATTGCTGGTTAGCTGCTAAAGTGGTAGGTAACCAAAGTGATAAACAAACTCACTAGCAACAGCCAAAGTTTACCAGCATTTCTCTTTTGGCTGGAGTTAATTTCCCACCCTCATATTAAGGTATAAAGATTATTCCATCTCATAGCAAATTCATGCCCATTGCTTACCTTATTGTATCATGGGCTATTATGTACTGTACATGCTCAGGTTAAAATCATCAGTGTTTCTAAATACTGAATCGGAAAGAAAACACAATTTGGCAGCACATGCCAGAGTAATTATTTGACAGTTCCTTCCGTGTATGAGCGCATTGTGTCTTTAATTATGTTAGATCTTGTATGAAGACATTTGCATTTATGTCTACTGAGTGTTTGCTCAAGAAATGTGCCAATGAATACATGTAGTGTCATTACAAAGAATGCCAGTGTTTCTACACCACTACAGAGACTCTGCAGCCTTCACTCCACATCCAGGACACAGCACACCCTTCTCTCCTATTACTCTGCCACTTCCACTTACCTTCCACCTGTCCCTCATCTCCTCCACTCTCCCCCATTCTGCATGGCTTGCACGTATACAGCATACACATATTCACTCTCAGTTCGTTGTGACTTGTTATTCATTCTGTACCTCCCTGTTGTGACATAGTCTTATGTTTAAGTCCCTTCCCACCATTCATGCATACACGTTGTACATTTTCAGTATGAGACTAGCCTCCGTGTGTCCGATTTAAAAGGACTTTGGACGGTATCTGTTTATTCACTTTGTCTTTGGTCTTATGTCAATTAAGTGGTTTGTAATAGATGAGAAATTATTCGGCACTAAGTTTGTTTTTGTTTGGCCCTCCACTCAAGACACAAAATCATCCAACTTCCACTTGAATTGAGATTAGACTTGAGACAAGTCAAAGTGTCTGTCACCTCTGTCTGTCTATCCATCTGAGACACGTCGTCTGTCACCTCTGTCTGTCCATCCATTTGTTGGTATGACCACAGTCTCATGCTGCTTTGCCCAGATTGGCGCCACCCTTTGGCAGAAAGAGGGAGGTCACCCACAACTTAAAACTAGTGAAGTCTAATATGTGAAAATAAATGGCACTTTGCGTCCATATAAAGCAATCAATTTAATGATTTCAAATAATCATTTAATAATATTAAAGATAAAGTAAAGTAATTGGGATGTTGTGGGCTCCTCTTCCTCACAATCTGTCTTGAGTTAAGCAGTGTTTTAGTGGGGTTTCGCCACTAGTTGTGCTGACTCCCCCCTCCTCAACTTGCAGCACACCCTGACCATCCTACGACAGACAGGCGGCCTGGGTATCAGCATCGCTGGAGGGAAAGGATCCACACCTTACAAAGGGGACGATGAGGTAAGATGTGTAACTGGGATCTGTGCGTAGTCCACCTACTAGTTTCAGGAAATCCAAATTACACAAAATTCATTTTCCCATTTCATCGTGTCTGCAGGGAATCTTCATCTCCAGGGTGTCTGAAGAGGGCCCTGCAGCCAGAGCAGGGGTCAAAGTGGGAGACAAACTCCTAGAGGTAAAGTCCTGTGTGAACACATCCAGCACTGTTATGGCTAACAGAGAGACAGACAAAGAGAGAGAGAGAAAGAGAGAGACAGACAGACAGACAGATTCAGAGAGAGAGAGAGAAGGAGAGAGACAGGGAGAGAGAGAGAGAGACAGACAGAGAGAGAGACAGACAGACAGAGAGAAGGAGAGAGACAAAGAGAGACATGGAGAGACACAGAGAGAGAGAGAGGCACGCAGAGAGAGAGAGAGACAGACAGACAGACAGACCAGGGCTTGACGTTAAGGATTTTTTCAACTGGCCCAGCTGGGCCAGTTGGTTAGTGTTCCACTGGCCCCACCAATATTTTTACTGGCCCAGCTATAACTGTTATTTTTTTGTTTTTAAAGATAGATGGTGCATAATTAAAAATGTCAGTCTACTTTCAATCCCCCCCAAAAAAAACAGTTTAAGAAAAATGGCTTTGAAAATATTTAATGTGTTATAATTACAATGCTCAAATAGTGTAATCATTTATTGACAAGTATATACAGGCACACACACACACACACACACACACAGCAGAGGCAGGCACACACACACACAGGCACACACACACACAGACCTCTATGCAGTTAATATTATAAACACTTCAATTAGATCGCTTTCCCCTATGCTCTTTTCTACGCTCTCTCTCAGCCCCTGCTCTCCCCTGAACGTAAATGCGTTAGCTATGTTAACGTTACTCACCTCCGACAGGCCGTCACTTTGGTACTGTGTACTGATGTCTACGTCGTTCTCATTCAACAAGGCTAGGCTCTTTTCATATGCCGAAAATGGCTGCTCGTGTTTCACGGTGTGGTACGCTGTATTAA
>OMLI01101426.1:0-11783 GCA_900302605.1 Rondeletia loricata
AATCCACCTGCACCTTAATTGTGCAGCCAGCCAGGTCTGTACTGATGATTGCCCACTTACAGTGGATTACGTCCACTTTGCTCCACATTAACACACTTTATAGAGCTCAAAGCAGCTCTGGGATTTCATAATACAGCTGAGTATAGCAATTACAATTTTAAGTACAGCCGCATTAGTGAAAGCTCGTATCTATCTTACATCACTTACTTGAAGTCTCGGTTAATAAGCTTACACAGACGAAGCCGCTGGTTGCCAGGTATTACCATTGATACTCTTGTTTCACGACGCCCTGCCTTACAGCAGGTCAAATGTCAACATGCTGGAAACTATATGCCCCTACGTTATGCAGCTTTAGGTTAAGTGCTTTGTAGCTGGTGGTTACCTGCCCGTGGTTCCACCGTCCGGTTGCCATTTTGGTCCATGAAGATGAATCTTCCTCCAGTGAAGTCAGAGCCATAGTCAGATAGGTATAGGAGAGAGGTGTAGTCAAAAGAGCCATAAGTCACCTGAGAGAGTGAGAGAGAGAGGCAGAGACAGGGATAGAGCGACAGAGAAAGAAGAAAGACAATATTTACATTAAAACTTGACCTCTTTACCACCCTACCATTAATTCAACCACATATTTGAGAGAGAAATCTTTAATTAGGGAGAGATTTCGTTCAGAATGGATGGTACTATGGAGTATTTATGCTACACAAGTTACAACAATACTGATAACTGACGCTCAGACCCAATCAATGAGCCCAGTCATGTGGATGGAAAGTAGCTTTAGAAATGAAACACCAAAGATGACGTAGGTGACATGTCAAGCCAAATACCAATGAGTGACTTAATAGGAAACCAGAAATAGCAGTCTTTTGACAAGGAATCGAACAGTAATTTTGGAGTGAAGTCTATGAGAGCTAAAATGCAGAGCGGGGATGCTCTCACTTGATGGTAATTCAAAGAGAGGAGGACAAAGATGAACTGATGAGAGGGAGGTGAATCACTTCAAACCAATCAGGATCGGAGGACACTAGAAGTTTCTTCAGATTCTAGAGTTAAAGTTACAATATGCAACTTTTATTAAAATAACAATAAATAAATAGGATATCTTATACATTATCAGTCTACTGTATGTCGGTCTGTGACCCTGTGAGTTCATGCCTAAATCCTCTATTTGCGTGAAATTGGCTTTTCAATGTTGTTTGGGACATTTTGGAGCGTATACCATGTGCCACGCCCATACGACACTCACTCACTAAACTCTGTTGCCTCAAGGCATAAAGTTGCATTCTGTAGCTTTAATTTGTGTCTTGACCAAAGTCTGAACTGGTTATCTAGGTAAGCTAACAGACAAACCAGAAACTTTAACTTTCTTCCAGCCCTTCTCAATATGATAACCTTCATGTGCTGCCAAATGGATTCTAATTCAGCAGTTCCAAGTCAGACCTTCGAACATTTTCAGGTGCTCTAATAGGAGCGAAAACCCAAATCGACCAAGTCAAGAGGCTATTTTGCAGTAGATTACATAACAGCAAGCAGGCTGCGCAGGGAACATTTCCAAAAATGGCGTGTCTCTTTGGTTCAGCAGCATTGACAAAGCCACGGTCATGAATTAAAGTCCTGCAATTTTACATTAGTCCCCCCATCTAAAATTCACTTTCATCATGTAGCCAAGATTATTCCCATTGTGAATGAAGAAAAAGACACTTCTCTGATATCACGTTATGACTGTGCCATTACACCATATCAGCAATATGATCGATGGGGAGAAAATTAACCACCAAAGACGTCGGAGGCCATTTACATTTAAATGAGGGTCGGGTTAACCAATAATTAGCCACAAAATGGCGGCGGGGACAGATGGGGAAGAGAGTGAGTGCTCTTGGATTAAATTATTCCAGCTGTCGAGGGGCAGGAGAGGATGAGGTGATGAAAATTAATATCGCCGAGGAATGAGATGGCTGTGAACACAAAGGACGAAGCAATAGCAAACAAGCAATGTTCCAAGAAATGCTAGAAGCGAAACTATGTACTGTCTGTCTATCTCTCTCTCTCCGTCTCTCTCTCTCTCATACACACAAGAAAGGAAAACAGATCAATATTGAGACAGATGCTTTAACAGTTTTATGTGTGATGCCCACCATGTACAAATAAAGCCTCCAGCTCTATGTTTTGAAATTCTTTCAAAAAAGTTCAGAAGATCCACAAGAGAGATGTCAGTTTTAATTTGGGATGCATTAGAGTCAAATGCATTGATTCATTTTTTCTATCAGCCCGCTGGCTCGACAATAAGAAGAAACATCAAAGAAACTCCCATTCAGTAGAACTGACTAACCCACCCTCATGAATTTCTTTAGTTAAATTTTTACTGAATAGATGTAAGAACAGACACCCCGTTTGTTTGAAACATGCCTCAAGATCTTGTTTCACATTCTTCTCAATCCCAAAACATCTTAAACGTCTTATGATGATGAACAAAGTACAAAGTGAAAGTCTAAGCGGTGACAAAAAAGCTGTGGTCGATGAATATTTATAGAGAATGAACAACAATGTGAGACGTGAACAGTTTGAACAAGAGAATAGCAGCGTAGACTAGGAAACTAAAAAGTCGCCTTGAAGGGGAATACCACTCAATTTAAGAATGTATATACACTATTCCTAGGTTCAACAAGCTCCATAAATATGAACTAGCAGAGATGGTAAAGGTGAATGTGAGAGAACCCAGGGGGATTTTCTGGGGATAAGGGTTTATTTTCTCAGTCTCTACTGAACTGACTGTACTTTCCACTTTTCAGAGATCTGGAATCTAGAAAACCATGTAAAATTGATTTCAGCAAAACATACAGTTTGAAGATGCTGAGATTATTCCCACTTCAATCAATTCATTGTGAGCAGATGACACAATACCCATGTCGTCCAAGGTAAGAGGAATCATGGCTCTGTGTTTTGTGTGTGTGTGTGTGTGTGTGTGTGTTACCTTATCTATGTGTGGGTGCCAGTACTCGTCATGTTGGGTCTTGGCTGCAGTGCTGTTGATTCTGGAGAAGAAGGTGGGCTTAGTGAGGTACATCAGAGACGGGTCCAAACCAAACGTCTCGGCAATCACCGCCTGGATACGCCCACGTACATCCCTAAGTGGTGGAAAACACACACAACCTGTCAGATTCAGAGACATACACACACACGCACAAGCGCACGCGCGCACATACCGCAGCAGTGACTGAAATGTGACTTCATGAATTAAGGAGCTACGAATAGAGCTGACGATTTATTCTTTATTTACTGTGATGCATCGGGCAACTTTATGGGCAATGTTGTACGGCAACATTCGCCGAGAGGATGTCTCACCTACGGTTCGGCCGATATGGGTTTTTGAAGGCCGATACCAATACTTTTGGACTTAAACTAGTTTGTTACGATATTCAGTATCCTTAAATATGACCATTTTCATAACAAATAATTTAAAAAAATTACATGGATTCAGTATTTCCCCGCAGAATTGTATTCTTGGCAGGGTGGAAAAGCCCATGGGACACTAAAACACTCACCACATATCATCACCATGCATACTTATGTGGAATCCGACAAAAATGTTGCATTAGAATAAATTCAGGTTAAGGGCTTCCCATAGACAACCAGTCTATTGCTCAATTCTACAATAAATATGTAATCAAACAAATTGCATCATATCCATCATATCAGAGTTGGACGACACTGAATGGCTGATATACGATTTTCAATAAAAGGCCAATATCTTGCATCAGTTACATCTTCTTGTCATATATTATAATCTATCGATGCATTTTGCCTTGAGTCTCATTCCAGGTCCAGCTGGCAGGTTTGTTGCCTTGTCATGGTGCCATAAAGGTGGCAGATGGATCATAACCTTTACTGTACAAGACCTTATGAGTAGTTATCCTTTATGTGCTGCTGTTATTTGTCGTTATCTTTTTGAATCCGAGAGGTGTGCACTATGGGTGTAAGGATGATTGAGGTCTATTCCAAAATGCTATATATCCATTTTGACAAAAAAAATAAAATCAATACCCGGTGTTCATCATTCAATATCTTCAAATATAAGAGAATGCTGCCTGTACAAACGTTATCATTTTGTCAACCAAGGAATTACCTACTATCCTGTAAAAAGTACCATCATTTTTTTTTTTTTTTTTGTAAGAGTATGTGTCACTTTTTCTCAAATGATGGGTATCTCATTTTGGAACAAAACTCTTCAATTGTACAGTAAATGCATGGATGATTTTTAATGAAGGCTCCTTAGTCACCTGTAAAGCTGGAAATCCTCTTGTGTGAACACCTCCCTGATCTGATCCCCAAAGTACCTGGAGCCACACCCCAGACACACGGTCACAGACGCAGACAATCACAGACAACCAATCACAGACACAGACATATCACAGACACAGGCAAAGCCAATCGGAGACACATGAACAGACAGACACGTACGGATGGTCACAAAGGCATACGCAGACAGTCACAGACAGAGCAGAGGGGAGAGAGCAGAAGAGATCAAATCTATTAACATACATTTCCATTCTGAGCACGGCTCAACACACAATTACCCAAGTGGGCATGTCACCCAGCCATCCAAACACAGCAGATAGGAAACGTCTGACTGCTTCGTATGAGGAAGCCCCAACAAGGTGGGGGCGGGCAGGGGTGGCATCGTCATCGCTTCCTGTTAAAACCAGCCAGATGGTCCCTAAGGATCACACGTCAGCCCCCTGCCTAATGGGACTAGAAAGAGAGGAGGAAACTCTGGGAGAAATGAATGGAGGGAGAAAAAGTGTAAGGGAAGCAGAGAGAGAGAGAGAGAGAGAGAGAGAGAGAGAGAGAGAGAGAGAGAGAGAGGAGCAGATGATCCAAATAAAACTGGGTTCCACTGACAATGATGAATCAGGGTCATATGGGTCACTGGACCTAGAGATGCTCACAAGCACCAGCATCAGTAAGATTGATGAATAAACTATTCTAAGTTGAATATATATCTGTATATTCTATTTGTATACATTTGAAATCATTCCTGCAAGCACAGAAAGCAGAACAGGAGTACTGCGGACACACAGAAGGACAGAAACAGAGAAAATGCACTTGCGCACCTGTAGATGTTAACAAACTGTTTCCCCATCGACAGCGCCCCAGAGTGCAGGTCCAGTATGGAGGCCTGTAGGGGTCAAATGAAGAACAGGAATTGTTACAGAGGACAAATCCGTTTGACACTCAACACAGCTCAACAAATAAATGTTGGCTGTTGATGCCCTTTCCAATATATTTCAGTGGCTCTGTGCGTGTGAATATAATCATTTCCTGGTTAAGTGCTGCTGCTTAAACTTGGCTGTGGCCGGTCTTGGTCTGCTTGCTCTGCCCTTTACTTGTTATTGCTTGTCAACTGCCCTGGGACACTTTTCTGTCTTTCACAAGCCAGCAAATAAGTCATTTTCTCAGAGGCCCCCCTGGAGTCTTATGGAGTCTTAACACTCCATAAACTTTCTTTATTGGCTGTGGACCAGGCCTACTGGGTATGGAGAGCAGGGTGTAGGGCATACCGGGGTCATGCAGACGCCCCTGGACAAGAACAGTACACCCCATTTTATCTGCTGGAGCGGTGCCGGCACTCCACTTATTGTACCAGCCTGCCCTCTAGTGTCAAGAAAAGGCACTTACAGTAGGGAGTCAGGATAACGACAGTATTGATACATTTTACAATAAATCCGTAATCAAACAAACTAAATCATATTCATCATATCAGATGTGGACAATACTGACTGACCGATTTCCAATTCTGAATAAAAGGCCAATATTGGCCCAGTATATTGGCAAACCCATATCTCGGTCTAACCTTAGTAGTCAGTGGGGCAGTTTGGTCAGCTTCAACAAGAGAGACGGTAAAGCATTGTTTTCTACCCACACATGAATCCCCTAAGACCTTTGGATGAGGGAGATACATAACATACATACATGTTTATTAACAGCATAGCAGTAAAAGCAGTGGAGAAGGGCAAAGGATTCCCAAAGAGGCACAATTCTAGAAAAATAAGGAGAGGGGAACCACTTCTGACACAAAAATCCACTATTTCCTCAAGCTAACAGTAACCAAGATCAAAATGCATATATAGGCCATGGAACAGTAAATATGGCTATACAATACATGCTGCCTGGGGAAGAGCGCATCCACTCGAGACGCATTGCCTGAAGTGTGCATGCGTTGCATTAGAAATAGTTGCTCTCTCCTTATTTATTAAGAGCATGCCTTCAATGCCTGCCTGCATTGTACCATTATTCTAACAATATTAAAAGGATTTTGAGGATATACTCACTCCTCCTTCTGAACCAGCCAGCGCCAGCCCCCTCTCAGCCAGCCTGTGCAATGGAGACAGAAAGTATTCAAAGTAACTCTTCAATACTGGAGAAAGGGAACACACTGAAAGGAAAAAGGGCCTGGGAAGGAGGGGAAAGGGAGACACACAGTACTTTGAATGATACTGTTTACCTCCTGAGGACCTGAGCTTCCTCCCTGGTCACCACATTGTCTGCGACTGCGCGGCCACACTTCTGAGGGGTGCATCCTGGGAGAGAGACAAGCAGACACTGAGGATTAGATGGGAGGCAAGACCAGTGCAACTTAAATCAACATCAATCGTCATCAATAAGTAACCTGGGCCGATTCATTTTCTGTTACCTTGGTATCAGCGTTAAATGTTCAGAAAAATATCTGAGAAATAGTCAAAGCTGCACAATAGGTTATGTATATCTTGATGCAATATCCTCTTCTGGCTTAGGAGGCTTTTGTGGCCCCAAAGCAGAGAGAATAGAGAAAGAGAAAGTGGCAGAAGACAAAGTGCAAGGTAGGGAGTTTGTGGGAGTTCTGCCCCATCACCGCTACAAAATCCTGGGCCTCCCTCCAACCTCCTGACCATCATAATGTATTGCTCTAAACCTGAATCCCCACTGTGTTGACTTTAGACACTTGAGATGCACAGTTGGCGCTCCTAGCTCCATGTTTAATAAGACAAGTTTGCTTTCTCAACTTCAACTTCAGCTTCTGCCAAGTTTAGTCTCAAACTGTTTCAAAATATCTTCCTTCACAAGAGACCAGGCAGACTTGAGAGATGTATCCAATATTCTTGGATGTTTCTGCAG
Source organism: Rondeletia loricata (assembly GCA_900302605.1). Classification (NCBI taxonomy): domain Eukaryota; kingdom Metazoa; phylum Chordata; class Actinopteri; order Beryciformes; family Rondeletiidae; genus Rondeletia; species Rondeletia loricata. The sequence continues at coordinate 7,144 of OMLI01101426.1, forward strand.
TATAGGCCTACCAATAAGTTTGGTTTTGAGTTGAGAGAATCAGAGGACTTTGATTCCAATATGATGCCACCTAAACATTTCCAATTAACTACATTTACACTTGCTGAGAGCTCTTTAGCTTTATTGCGTGAGTTGAAGCTTCACCCTGAAAGCCATGCAGAAAGCTGTGGAAACCAACAGCACACTGTGTTGCTCTGATCAATATCATTTGAGTTACTACTGCTGCTTTTCACCACTAGAGAGCACACCATGCACAGGAATGACAGTCTGCTTTGTACTTGATTACTAGTTGCATTTTTGAGAGCTGCAGTCTGGATAAGCAGGGTTGCCGCATTACAGCACCAAAATACACTGTTTGCTGTGATTTTTATTTTAAAGTACTGCATGAAAATAGGGAATAGAGAAATGAGGTGTGATGGTGTGTGTGGCTCGTAATAGGAGTGGTGCCACTGGATTAGGAGGTTATTTATCAAGTGGGCTTGGCATTATCTCATCAAGTCATGTTTACACAGCAGAGGTGGCTGCTGATTGCTTGACGCAGCACAGCGCCAAGAGCGGAGCCTCACCCGGGTAGCGTTTGTAGTTCTCGTAGTCTTCAGAGCACTGGACGGTGTAGACTCTGGGCTGGGGAGAGACCAGCTCACCCTGGCTGACGAGCGTTTCTGTGATCTCACTGTCCCGTGAGGTTATGTACAGCCAGGTAGCCACTCCACACACGGCCAGAGCGCCCAGCAGCAAGACCAGAGGCCCTCGGGACCATCTCCATGCAGACGCCTGCCGCAGGGCATTGCCTCTGAGGAGGAGAGAAAACAAGTCTGGACTATGAGTGACTGGAGTTATAAGAGGGTCAAATGTTAGGTGTTTGTGATCTGGAGGTGGGCTCAAAGGGATACGATTTATTCCCTCAGTCATCCATCCATATGTTCCCAGTATTATTTTGGTTTGGCACCACCTCCACCCCATAATGTGAAATCACTGTACGTAACTGAATGTGTAGAAATAAACTACTCAGACCAAGGACAATGGGAGGTGTGGTAGTACTTGGCTGGTACCAGTGATGTAGTGATACATAAAAAGGAAGGTGAACTATGACCTCATCATAATGCAATAACACCCAAGAAGATAAAACACAAATCAATTACATTTTCAATAAAACATGTATTTATATTTGTTGCCTTTAAAGTATAGCATGAATATAGGTCATAGTATAAACAAAACGGTGGGTATAAACATAAAGGTGGGTAAATAGAGTGTAGTTGGGTTTACCCTCCACTACACCCCATTCATCATATATTTCATGTACTTACCTTTTGATTTTCTTCTCTATTCCATTTGCATCCGACACTTTCGTATTTCCTCGTCGCTGTATTGTCATTTCGACTCCAAACTTTTAGCCAGGGAGCATTTAGAAAACACAGACAAAAAAGATAAAAAGTGGTTCCTGTCTAGACAAACCATGTACCATCCCCAGCAGCTTGGTACCACTCCGTTACTTCCTGGTGGACGCGTTTCGGCCCGTCTGATTGGCTCTTCGGAAGGGAAGCCAGTGTTTTCATTGGACCACGTCATCGACTACCGGAAAGTGCCTGGCTGCAGAAAATACACTCAGAAATGCAGAGATAATACAGACTATATAGCGTTGGTACACATATAAAACCTCCTTGGTTGGTACTGTGTTCGACAGTCTTCCCTAGACTACACAAAAACGTCGACATGTTACAAAATGCAGCAGTCATGCTCTCATCGATTGCTCTGTCAGCTGAGACAAAACTAATCGATTGCCTATATCAGGGGCGTTATGCTTTGAAACAAGTGAAAGCGACTGACACTGACACATTGTGTCTTGTGCGGAATGTGATCCTACACGGTATCTTCATTATAATATACACGTTAATTAATTTCCACTTCCTGGTATCCTAACTCTGAGTCTGGTTCGGTCTCTACATTCCCGGTGAGTCCAACAGATTCTCCTGCAGAGGACTTAATGTTCATGCACACACGTAAACACAGGATTTAAGGATTTCAGCCAGAATGAAGATTTCACCATGGCCCAAAGGACAGAAACTAGTTCACCTGGATTTGAAAGGTGCCCCTCCAAGGATCGAATACCTTCACAAGGTAAGGCCACAGGAGCACGTCTCTGATCTACTGTAGCCCTCATTTAAACATGTGTTAGTCTCTTTATAGTGTCAGTGATGTCTTGTCACCAAGAATGTGTCTTGTCTCCTTAGCTGATCGAGCTGTTCTCTCAACTGGGAGCTGATGGCCTGCTGGTGGAGTATGAGGACATGTTTCCTTATGGGGGGGAGCTGAACCTGCTGCAGGCCACAGCACACCCTGCTTACAGGTGGCACCCACACACACACACACACACACACACACACACACACACACATCCCTTGACTGAACTTCCTGTGTGCTACAGAGATAACACTTTATGTACAAGCTTGTCCTGTCATAAAGATGCTTTGGATAAATTAGTAGCCTTGAATATGGGGACTAAATTGGTTACTGCTGTCTATTTATATTGTTTTTTTTCAGCCGTGAGGAAGTCTTGTCTATCCAGGATGTTGCCAGATCCAGGGGGTTGGAGGTCATCCCGCTGGTGCAGACGTTTGGTCACATGGAGGTGAGGCAGGCATGGAGCAGCCATCCTACTCTTCTAATGTTTATAACTGTTTGTAGCTATTTACATGGCTCTAAATACTCATTGTTGTTTGGGAGTTTAACAGCAATCTTTGTCCCCATTGCCATAGCCTGTATGACTGCTACCCTCATCTCTCTCTCTGTCGCCGTCTCTCCCTCTGTTGTAGTTTGTGTTGAAGCATCAGCCGCTGCGGGGCCTCAGAGAGCTGGTCCACTGTCTGGGCACCCTGAATCCCCACAGAGAGGAAGGGGTGAGGCTGGTGATGGAGATGCTGAGGCAGGTGGTGGAGCTGCATCCGGGCCTACACACACTGCACATTGGAGCAGATGAGGTGAGGACTAGTCTTTTGATCGTAACAGAGAAAGGCTGTGAACCCAAATCTGATAAAGTGAAGAGAATGCTGTTTGCTCTATGAATTAGCTCTTAGTTGTATCTAGTTCCAGTTTGAATGTATCAACAACCTCCTTTTTATATACAGCACCCATGTGCAGCCTAGATAGACTTCCCATGTGCTGTCTCCCTTCCTCAGGTGTATCTGCTAGGTGAGGGGGAGGAGTCAAAGCTCTGGTTGGCCTCACCTGGACATACCGTGGAGAAACTCTTCCTGAGTCATGTGACCAGGGTGGCCAAGGCCATCAAGGAGGCGTGGCCTCACCTGAACATCATCATGTGGGATGACATGCTGAGAGGGATGAGCCATGACACACTGAAAGGTGAGGGGGAAATAGATTCACATGAAACCATGGACCTCATGTAATAAGAGGAAGGAACCCCAAGGAACCGCATCTGAAAAGATATTTGTTGTCAGATATGACTTGGTGCAGAATTATATAAGTGTCTGTACTGTAGATGGGCAGACAACAACGGCGGGGGGAGTGAAACCTATGATCACAACAGTCATCCTTATCCATTCCCTTATTGGACTAACTTCTAGGGATGGAAATAATTGCAAACTGAAACTATTCCTCATTTTGCTGGGGACCTGCTGGAACCCTCTCAAGGAACCCTGGTGGTCCCTGGACCCCACTTTGGGAACCACTGCATTTGGTGGTCTTCACTTACTGGTGCGTCTAAAATGTAAAGTGTTCATTGCTACTCTTTTCTTTGGTTATCCACGTGACAGCCAGTGGTCTAGTAGGACTCGTCCAGCCCATGCTGTGGGACTACAGCCCTGCGCTGGATGTGGACAACACTGGTAAGAACTGCTGCATGACTTTGTAGAATTTGGAAATCATCATTCAAACAGGACAGAGAGTGTGCCTCATTTGGGCACTAATGCACTATCACATTTTATGTAACCTTTCTTTTTGTACTTCAATGTAGCTGCTAACATGGGAGCTATTGATAGTGATGTATATTAATCCTTCAACTGTCCTCTCCAGTGTCTCTGCTGGAGAAGTATCATAGTGCCGGTCTGTCAGAGCTGTGGGCAGCCAGCTCCTTTAAAGGCTCCACCAGTGTTCACACCAGTGTGACCAGCACACAGAGACATGTGGACAACCACCTGCAGTGGCTGATGGTGGCAGCCTCCGCCCCCCCTGGCATAATCCTGCAGGGCATCGCACTCACAGGCTGGCAAAGGCAAGAACCAAAGGAAATTCTCAGGGTTAGGGTTATTAGCCAGGCCGGCAGTACCTTTTCAACGCATTATCCATTTTTACGTAACTTTTTGTACCTTTTAACTTTTTGTACTTTGTGGGTGTTAATATGGGGAAGGTGGAGGCCTAGAGGTTAGAGAATCTGGCTTGTGACCAGAAAGTGGCTGGTTCGAATCCCGAGACTGTCTATGAAAATGTGGTTGGGGAAAGTGAATGAGTAATGCTTTCCTTTGAGCAAGGCACTTAACCCCCAACTGTTCCAGTTGGGCTGCTCAGTGTCCAACAGTAGAAGACTGTGGTTGTACTGGGCAGCTCCCAGCTGTGAATGTGGGTAACTGTGTGAATGTGAAGCAGGGCATTGCTGGAAAAGAGCATGCATGATGGAAAAATATATA
>OMLI01101426.1:11803-25313 GCA_900302605.1 Rondeletia loricata
AGATATTTTAAGTTATGTTCCCCCCTTAAATCATAACTTCCCTCTCTGTCCATGGACATTTTTGGTATATTGCCTGGGAATGAATTATTTCTGGCTTTAAATATGATTTGAGCAGTTCTAAATTTCACTAAATCCATACATTTTAAAGTCTGTGACTTTAAAAACAATAGATTAGTATTAGCCGTTCTGAGACGTTTAAGGGGGTTTATAGCTGTCATTGCAAAATGTTCCAATACATTTGTGGCCATCGGAGGCCCCCTTTTCCCACGTATATGTTGGGGCCCCAAACATTTGCCTGGTTTGCCTGTCCTGACGAAACGCCTCTGATTGTACTGGGCAGCTCCCAGCTGTGAATGTGTGTAACTGTGTGAATGTGAAGCAGGGCATTGCTGGAAAAGAGCATGCATGATGGAAAAATATATATATATACTGTGTATATATACATCTTCTGACAGTTTCATGACTCTTCTCTCCAGTGTCTTTGTTGGAGAAGTAGTGTCCTTCTGCCAGAGCTATATGTATTTATTTATATTAAAGCTGCACTAGGCAACTTTGCACTTTGGCAGCTACAAGTGGCAGCGAGAGATAACCATTTGAATTTTTGAAAGTTTGAAGGACTTAATTTCGGACTTCGGTTTGTATTTCACTCTTAAGATTTGATTCGGCACTTCCTGTCCTGGCAGTGTCCATACCCAACACCATTTGGTTAAATACGCTGAATCTACAGCATCTCAATTAGTGGGGATGGGACGTTCTTCTCTATTGCAGTGCCACTTTGTGATTTGCGTCGACGGGTGTATTTTTACATAAAAATCTTGCCTAGTGCAGCTTTAAGTTTCAAAGGACTCAGACAACAGTAGTTCATGTATCTGTTTATAATATGTCCACTGTGTAGTAAAGGTCAATTTCCCCCCCAATGCCAGGTATGACCATCTGTCCGTACTGTGTGAGCTGATGCCGCTGGCTCTTCCATCACTAGCAGCCTGTCTCCAGACCCTCATCCATGGTCAGTTCAGTGCCGAGGCTCAAAGCAAGGTGACCGAGATCCTGGGTATATCCTCTGTGGAGGTAGAGGCCATGCAGAGGTGAGACCCAGCATCCTAACTGTTTCATTAAGCATATCGACATATTAGACAGTGTAGTATAATATGAGTGTCTCCAGCCTAACTGGATTTTGCTCCTGTGCCTCAGGACGTCTGCGGGTGACTCACTGTTTGCAGGAAGGAGGCTGGCTGAGCTGGTTGTGGAGCTCACATCACTGCTAAACTCGGAGGACATGCGTTATTTTGAAAGCAGCATGTGAGTTAAAAGCAATGATCATAACATTTGATTTCCAATGCCTCATCTACCACAAGCTTGTCACAAATGCATGCTTTTATGCAAACTTCACCAAGAAAAATAAGTTAATCTCACTGAAGACTGAAAGGTTCTGTATGCCTGCACTACTGTAGGTTTGTACGAGGATGGTTCACCCCCTACCACCGACAGAGGAAGATGGTCAACCCTCTTATCACCATGCAGATTCAGAGTCAAGCGACAATGTGAGCCTGAATCGTATACCCGTCTCTGTACAGTATCCTCCTTTTTCGAATTAGTCTTAAAATAAATTATTGCTCATTTATAGTTTTAGAACTTTTATTTATTTATTTAGGTTATTTCAATTCAATTCCAGGTAGCATTAAAAAGGTTTCTGAAACCTGCAGATACCCTGCATTGTGTCTCACGAGAGGTTCTACTCATACACCCATCCTTTCTTATTTGTATGACCTCTTCCCCTGTCCGTCTCTCCTCAGGCTGTTGACTATGTTGGATCAGAAGGTGGAGGCAGTGAGGGAGGAGATGGTGCGTCTTTACCCAGACTCTACAGCCCAGGAGTGGATAGAGCAGCATGTCAGCCCCATCGTGGCTCCTCTGCAGAGGATTACAGAGGATATCAGAGCCTGTCTAGAGGAGATGGTGCCTCAGAATGACTCGCCATCTCTGGCTTGGCAATAAAAGTGACCCTGATGTCCAGGTTGGGAGGATGAATGGTACGGGATCTGCAGAGGGACATTGGGGGGCGCAGGATAAAGGTTCCCTGTAGATAAATTCAGGTGTCCCCTTAATTCTGCAACAAGTACTGGAAAGGGACAGGGTTCCCACGGGCCTTGAAAATCCTTTAAAAGTGTGTGGATTTGAGAAAAATAAGGGCTTAGAAGTTTTTGAAAATGAATGGATGGCCTTTAAAGTACTTGATTTTTTAAATAAAACATAGCACCCAAATTTATCAGTATGCCTCAGCTCTCTCCGTCCCTGGATCAACACTTCACATCCTGAGGAAACTCCCATGATGGATATGTATTGATACAGCAGCAGTTTTTAAATTGCCATGATTTCTCAACTTGACAAGATCATGAGTTATGATGTTAAATCCTTGAATTTCACCAAGTCATTGAAAAGTCCTTGAATTTGATGTCCAAGCGGGTGTGGGAACCCTGATGGGAGAATGGGAGTGATTTTGTGCTTGTGCAAGTGCATAATGGTGTGTATGTGTGCTACCTGCAGCAAAGAAAACAAAGAATGATGATAAAAGGACTCAATATTTACATACAAAACACTTTTATATCATTCCTGCAAATGTATCAAAGTAAAAAAAGACCCAAAAAAATCATCCAGCAGTTAGCCAAATATCTCATTTGTAATTTCTCTTTCAAGTGGCATACACTCACACTTGCCATCAGCCAGTAGTGACAGAGCCCTGATTCAATATTCAATAGAAAAAAGTGTTTGCCTGAGATTCACTCTTTGGTTTACAGTAAAAGAGCGTATAAATGTTACCACACAGACAGATGAACAAACAGCAACAGGCAAAAGCATTTTACCTTTCACGCGTAATTCACTCTTGATTGAGCCATGAAAATCCTTCATGCTTGATTACAGTTTATAGTCACATGCATACATCTGGATTGCGGGTTGGTATGAATAAACATGCAAAAGGTGATTATCAACTGGGTGGTCCACAAAACACTGGCGTTCCCTTTTACTGTGGGAAAACCTGAACACTTCCATTTACTTCTCCACATAAACACTTATTACAGTTCAGTAGGAAGGCACAGTAACTCTGTAGTCAAGAGCATCATTCTCAAATGGTAATTAAATCAAGAACACTTACACATGATATTCATTTACAGAGATCAACATTAACAGTAAAGTAACAGCAGCTGTGTTTAAATGGTCCTCAAAAACTATTTTCTTCATATTAGCTTGCACTGATATATGAAACTTTATATGACAAAACGTTAGGTAACTGAAGGACTTTGTATCCCAAATGTTGTATCCCAATTCACATCAAAATTAAATAACAACTCGCTTAGCTGTCTCTATAGGCTGTAAAAACCTGCCATATCATAAAAAAGGGAGTTTGTAAGGCATATTGAAAAACAATCTTGGAGACACATAAAGAGGTAATATCCTCGCTGCTTGAATGCACATGCTTACAGTATTTTGTTTAAATTGCAGGTCGACGTTAACCCAGGTCGAATGATGGCATCACCCAAAACCACACCCTCTGTAATGTGCTGGATAAAGCACTGCTCTAATGCCGAAACTCCATCCACAACAAGTTAAGACTATAAGTCACCGAGAGATCAGAGTTCATCTGCTTCATGCCCTGAATCACTGCTGTGGTCCAAAGAATCTTCCTCCTCCTCCTCCTCCTCCCCTACAAACTCGGCCTCTTCCTCCTGCTGCCAGCGTCGCTGTAGCTCCTCCAGCCCCAGGAAGCGCTTCAGCAATGCAGCCACTGCCTCCACATCGCTGACACAGGAGAGGAATGGGAATGGGAAAAGAACATGGAGAAACAAGGATATATGATCTTATATTAGTTCTTCAATATTTGTTAAATTTTTCTCATAACCATAAAATATTCTCCCAACTTGGGTTCGACCAATATGGGTTTTTGAAGGCCGGTACAGAATCTTTAGATTTGATAATTTTCATGCCAAACATTTCCATATACTGTATGTATATGTGTGTATATATATACATATATATATATACTGTATATACATATATACATATACATAAGTATTCACTGTTTCCCCCAGAATGTTATTCTGTGCAGTGTGGAGAAGCCTCTGAAACAGCATGGGACACTAAAATTCTCCAGTGAAACCCAGGAAAGAAATCCATAGTAAATCAATCCAAAGTAAATCCATAATTGTTACTAATCCATACTCTTTTCCATACGTCCCACGCATACAGTCTACTTAACATGTTGGAATTGTTGGCAGCATATGATTACATAACACTACAATTGTTTATAGTCTTATTTTATTGCTTTTATTGTTTTATTCTACTATTTTTCTGTTCTATTTGTATGCTTACATTCTGTTTCCTTTTCCCCTGCTGTATGCTCTTACTTTTTCTGCTACAGTGACCTACTTTCCCCACGGGGATCAATTAAGCTTTAATCTTATCTCAATAATAATAAACATATTCATGCTGCTTGTGTGGAATCTGATCAAAATGTCTCATTAGAATCAACTCAGGTTAAGGGCTTCCCATAGACAACCAGTGAAGTATCGATCAATTCTACAATAAATATGTAATCAAACAAACTCCATCATATCCAACATATCAGAGGTGGACGACACAGACTGGCTGATATCGGATTTTTTATAAAAGGCCAATATCGGCCCCATATATCAGTCTAACCCTCGTCCCACCCCTCGCCAGACTACAAGGCCCAGTGTCCTACCTGCGTCCCCCCAGGGTGGCGCTCTGGGTGACGGGGTAGGAGAAGCCTGTAGCCAGCCGCAGCACCAGCAGATAGCCCTTCCCCAAATAGCGAACCTTCTGCTCCTGGACGCAGACATCACGCAGGTGTGTCAGGTCCAACACCACTGAGACATCCGGAGACACAGAGAGAGAGGGTGGTTTGGAAGAACAACTCTCTAGAACCACCACTGGAGAATACATGTGATGTTATGAAATGTATCAGGAGGTACTGAACCTACTGACCCTCTCTGATGTTACTGACCTTTCTCCTGCCCTCTCCTCCATAAGGTCAGGACTAAGGCATACAGGCTAACGGTCTTGAGCTCAATCAGGTTCTTGGTTTTGTCGAACACGGCCTCCTCCCATTCCTCCATGTTCTGCATGGCCACAAACAGACAGCCAGTCACGTAGAAAAGCTTCCACAGGATGCTGTCTGTTTGACCCACATGACAAAGAACAAAAAGGGAAACAGGAGTGAGAGGCAGTCAGCAAACATGGAGAGGAATGTTGCTGGCAAGATGCAAATTGGTTAATAGATGATGGTAAATCCAGTTTGCGTACCTGAGCTGTAGTATGCAGCCGCCAACCCAACAGATGCTATACCTGAAATAAAAATGAGAAATTAATTATTTTGGAAGCAATACAGGGATGAGAGCAAAGGAGATGGAGCAGTTTTACAATTCTTACTTACAGAGGATGGTGGATGGGTCAGTTTGGGACACTTTAGGTCCAATATTGACTTGAAGTTCATAGTCCCTCATTTCATATTAGAGTTAGTAGCTAATATGAACAACGGTAGTGGTGTTCACTGTTTGGCATTCAGCTGTAACAGTATGTAAGTCACACACACACACACACACTCACCAACAAGAAGAGACCAGGAACGAATCCCCGGGGATCTCTTCAGGTGGAGCAGGGTGGAGCTGTGCTCCTCTACTGTCATGTATCCCATCTGAAAACAGAGGCCAAAACTAGGAACTTAGCACTTCACACTCACTCAAGCTGACCACTAGTTTATTGACCAGGGACAGTAGATTTTTTTTCATGCAGACAAACAAATGCATTGGTGTAAAAGCTGATGGCTATATTCTGAAAATGTCCTAGCATGAATAGGTTTCCAAATTAGTGTGATTTTGAGATTTAAAAAAGCGTCCCTCCACCACAAAATGTAATGTGTCATGCTAGATGGGTAAAACATGCTGCTATTGTATTAGGATTTGAGTAGAATGTATAACTAAATAGAAGCCAATTTAGCCACATTTGGCCTATCACAAGTTTGTTTAATAGCCTATTCAATATTCAAGATGTGTTGAATGTTGTGACTTGACGGTGATTACAGATATAATACCCCTAACTCTACCTTCAGTATAGCAGAAGGCTCAACAAGATGAGAAGGATGATGATGGTGGTGACAGGATGGGACTGACCACACACCACTGCTTCACCAGACTGAACAAAGACATTAACAATGACACATTTTGCATTTCTTACCTTACACTCTTCAAGTTTTTGCCCAGTCGACTCGCCAACAGAGCAATGGTACAAGGAAACATCAGTTGAATTATAAGGAAGTTAAATTCATGTTGCAGCAACTGTAGAGTGGGTTACTTCCTTCCTGGATACAACAACTCTGATTGGATAAATGGCACGTTCACTTTGCCTTCAAAATAAAAGCATAAAAGCTATCGTTTTTAGAGAGAAAATAATAAACGTTTTGGTGTTAAATGTATTTACTAGAGAACTTCCTTAAATATATTCTTCAATCACACTTTTGTATTTAGTATTACTAAAAACTTTACAACCATTGGTTTTGACCGGAAGGCAGTTTTTTTTTTTGACAGACCACAGGTATAAAGAACATATCATTTAAATACGTTTTCTGTCTCTTCCTACTGAAGCTGTGAACGTTTCCTTTATTCTGTAAATAAACACGACACCTTTATCTCGTCCTCTGATACATATGTTGTTGTTATTTTTCAGAAATAAATGCATGACCACCTTGTGTGTCCGATAATATCAAACCTCCTTGTTGTGTGGGTTTTATATTGTTCTGTGTCACGTGTCCCCTCGCTTCCGGATTGGAACTCCACTCCGTTTCTATTGGCTTGGTTTTTTACGCATGCGCTCTCGGCGAGCCAGGGGGACGCAATGGAGTCAGACACACTGAGGCAAGACTACCCTGAATACCGGGAAGCCCCGGCTCTTTAGTAGCGTTGTAGATTGTGAAATATTTGCCGAGTCACACGCAGTGGCGGCGGTGACTCTGTCCACGGACGGTCTGAGGTCAGATTCAGAGAGTGACTCTACTGAGTTCACCTGCCTGCAGTATCATATTAGCAGTGACTGGTCTTCTGTCTCTTCTTCTCTGCATTTTTTTCATGCCTTTGTCTGAAAGAGCAGTGCAATAGAAATCATCCGGTGAGTTACTGTCAAATTCTACATTTTAGTCTATTGTTCAGCAATTCTTCCAGATCGTACAGTTAAAAAATAAAGCTTAGTTAAGGCCAGTGACTAAATCCCCTGCTGTCAGAAGAAAGGCCTGTAATGACAGCATTTCCCCCCCCCCATTACATAACAGCATTTTTTACATAATTACACTTTACATTGTGTCTTAAATGTATGTTGGATTTGATTATTGATGTGTATGTTTTATGTCACGGGAGACTGACATGGTATTAGATAGTATTTGGGTTTTCTCACCATCCAGCCCATACTTGTCTTGTTTTGACTCATACAACCATTATGTGATGTAATGTGCTTTGTGGCTCTTTCTGTTGGCACTGTGTATGTAATTAGTGTGAGCCATTTCATCTGGATGACAGGAAGCTATAGTTTCCCTCCACTGCTAATTCCCCACCATTATAAAGCTGGTTGCCTGCTGTGGTCATGATAAGCAGACTGGTTTTGATAGGACAGTGAGACAGTCAGAGCAGGGTGGACTTAACAAAACGACACACACCAGCAGGCCGCAGGCACAGTCACCATGCCAGTCCTTCAGAGAGAACATGCAGGGCTGCTGTGAGGAGAGGATCGAGACCGGAACGCCGATCCTGACGCTGTCTGCCTGTCGTATCCCATTCACAGATAATCGGCGAGAAAAATGTCGGAGGTCACCATAGCGAAGCGCAAGGAGAAGTGTGAGAATTGCACCAAACAGGTGAATTTGTGGAACTGTATCGCTGTGTTGTCTAGTAAAGCAGCCTGTTTCTGGTACATGTTGGATTTGCAAAACCGTTTGTTGCTGCCGGTGATGAATTTGGTTATTGATCGTCTGCTTCTAGTGCAACAAGAAACAGAGCGATGAAGGCATCGGCTCCCACCAGCAGAAAGATGAAGTCAATGCGGAGGTAACGACTGTGTAATCTTGTGCTCGGGGTGATGGAACGCATAATCGGGTTGTCATTTGCCTGTATTTGACATATCGAACTGGTCTCTCTGTAACCCCTCACTCGTCACTCCCTCTTTGCATTCCCTCAGGTGAATGAAGGATCCCAGTTGTTGCTGAGTGCCTGTCTGTCCTGCGAGGGCTGTGTGTCAGAGGAGGAGAGCCTGAAGATCTCTCAGCAGAGCCTGGAGGAAGTGGACCTGGTTCTGGCTCTCAATAAGGTACACAGGCCCAGCACTTATCCAGTCAATAGTAGCGAAGCATTATCATGGTGTTGTTGAGTTATTTCCTGGTTTCTAACAAGACTCAGCAGACATGACGGGAAAAGGCAAAGAATTGTTTTTGTGAAAATGTCAAAACAGTCTGCTGACACGGTTTCAAAGTGGAATGCGGAACTCGGGAAGTCATCTCGCTGCACTTTCAACAATACCTCACATTGTATTGTGGTTTTGCTTATCCCTGTTGTTCCTCCGTCCCCGTCAGAAGTGCGACGTGTCGAAACACAAGGTGCTGGTAGTGTCCGTGTGTCCGCAGTCCCTGCCTTTCTTTGCTGTCAAGTTTGGCCTGGACATCGCTGAGGCCACCCACAAACTCAGCGGCTTCCTCAAGAGCCTGGGTGAGCCGGTGGAATTTCTATATATGAGTTGATCTGTGTCAGAATATAATACAGGGTATCTGCATTAAATATCAAAATGTAAGGCCTTAAAAAGTATTTCAATGTCTTAAATTCAGTTATTAGAGGTTTTATTTTTCTTTTTGTTTTTAAATTAAATTCCAGGTACAATTTTTTTTTTTTTTTTATGTCTTAAATTTGGCTTTCTGAAACCTGCAGATACCCTTCTGTATTATATGTATGTGGAGAAACTGCCACTTACTCATCGGTATCTCTCATGGATGCTCGACATTCATCCCCCACTCCTCTCTCTCTCTCCCCTGGTTTCTGTCTCTCGTTCCCTGTCATGGCCCCTCCGGCGCTCTGTAGGAGTGCAGTATGTGTTCGACACCACTCTGGCGGCAGGCTTCAGTATCTTGGAGAGTCAGAGGGAGTTTGTTCAGAGGTACCGCAGGAGGCACCACGACTCCCAAGCCTTGCCCATGTTCACCTCCTCCTGCCCAGGTAAACTGCCGCTTTCCTCCCCCCATCCCAGCCTCCTCTCCCTCTCCTCCACCACATTCTCCTCTCCCTCCTCTCTTTAACTCCCCCACCTGCCAGATTGACTTTCTGTCCAAATAAACGACCGTGTCCCTTCCCCTCTACCCTATTTGCCTCCTTTTTCATCTTCTTTGCGCCCCTCCTCCCGCTGCTCCTCAGGCTCCTGACTAGAGTGAGTTTGCAGGCCGTGTGCTGGAAAGGGGTCGACAGCTTGTTTTAGAAGTAGAGATAGCAGTGGAGTGCTGGTGGGGAAAGATAGGCAGCTCATCTCACACCACTCCCTCCATCAGAGATAGGACCAGCAAGAGGAGAATGTTCTCGGCCTCTCATTTTATTGTTAATTCATGCATGCACGTCTATAGGTGTTCCTTCAATTTCCAGGGTTCCCACTGGTCATGGAACATGGTATTCCCGAACGTTTCCTGTATTCCAGACAGGGGAATTCAGGGAATTTGATCAAGTCTCTGGGGAAGTCAGGAAATATCAGTGAATTTTACAAATGGGTCACTTTACAGGAATATAGCAGAATGTATTTTACACGTTGTTTCACACGTTCATTGTATGAGATGGTAAACCCAACTTCAGCGGAAAACCAGACCGTTTACCCCTTTAGAAAAAACATCATTAACAAACCAGGAAGGAATAACATTTTTAGGTCATGGAAGCGCTCCATTTTAGTTATGGAAAGTCATGGAGAAGTCATGGAATTTCACATCAGGACCACGGTGGGAACCCTGAATGAACCTTGAATGAAACGCATGGGATTTTAATGACACTTTCAGCGTCGGTTACATATAAAGCATGTTATACTGTGTGTGTGTGTACAGGGTGGATCCGGTATTCCGAGCGCGTCCTGGGCAGTCTGGTCACCCCTCATATCTGCACGGCCAGGTCTTCCCAGCAGATCATGGGCTGTCTGGTCAAAGACTACTTCTCCAAGCAGCAGGTCAGCATGGATCATGTAGTATCACGGCTCACAGTCACAATCTTTGGCACAGTTCTTTCTTCCAGCCCGCACCGCATGTATCCTGGTGTACATTCTCCTGTGCTTCCGAATGCTAAATCAAATCTAACATTAAAGTGTCAGAGTGGCTTAGTGGTTTGGCAGACTATCTTTCATTCGGATGACCTGGGTTCAACCGCCCATGTCAGCAAGCATCCGCCCTGCCGAAGTGTCCTTGAGCAAGACACTGGATCCCTACCAGCTCCATGGTGCTGTTCTGTAGCTGACCTCTGACCTCCCTGTGGAGGGGGGGCAAGAGAGAAGAGAATTTCTGTGCAGGGATCAATAACGTATCCTAATTATTCAACCAGTCTCAAGTGCTATGAGTCAGCAGATTCTGATCTAAAATGTAGGGTGAATCAAGGCACTATGAGCCTATAGGAAAATGTGTAAACAAGCTTTATGCAGTAGGTACTACAATGCAAGAGAGGATCTGCATTATTAGATTGTGAGTGCCTGATTCTGTGTCCTCTTTCCTAGCAGAAGCTGAGTCCAGAAAAGGTGTACCATGTGGTGGTGGCTCCCTGCTTTGATAAGAAGCTGGAGGCAGTCAGAGAGGAGTTTTACAACAGCCTGCTGGAGAGCAGGGATGTGGACTGTGTCCTCACCTCAGGTTCGACCCTCTCACTCCTCTAGACTGCAGCCCTGGGCCAAATCATATTTGCAAATCATTCTTAGCGTTTGTTTTGGCCTGAATAGATTGCCAGGTTGCTATTTCAGATAGTGTCAGGTAAGTTGTCAATCACAGAAAGTATGCGTACCTGTGACTGCATCAACTTCTGATGTCGATTTGTAGCCCTGTGTGGCAAACCCTATTCGTCTGGCACCTGAGAAGACTAAAACAAACCATGAAATGCGTTTGCAAAACTGTTTGACCCAGCTTCAATATACTGTTCATTTGCCTTTTAGACTACATGTATCTCTCATGCTCTCCCTCATTCACTAGTTTCATTACCTCTCCCCCTTTCAACAATCTCTTTCTCTGCCTACTCGCATGTTGTATCTCTGTCTTTCTCTATAATTAATTTCCTCATTCCTATGTCCCTCTAATGCAACATGAGGTTTCGTATTTTACTTGTCCTTTGATGTTAAAGTAACAATGATGTTTTGTGTTTCAGGGGAGATCTATTACATGATGGAGCGGAGGAAGGTGTCAGTGGAGGAGCTGGACTCCGTTCCACTAGACCACGTGTGAGTGGTCTAACTAGTTTCAGCTTAGAGCTTCTGTATGTCTCAGTGTGCCAGTGTGTATGTGTATGTGTATGTATTCAGTGCTGGGTGGTAACAGTAATATTATGACTTTCCCCAGTAACGAGTAGTGTGACAAATGACATTTAAATTTCAGTAATAATATTATAGTTAACAATAAATACAAAAACGTTTTTACTTTTGTTATCAGTTCCTCTAAATATCAGACTGAAGTAGAATTATCCAAAAACTATGATTATCCCCATCCCTCGGTTTGTTTTCCTCATAATTAGTTGTCATCCTATCAGTTGACAGCTAGCTTAGATGAGAAATCACAGAAAAACATTCCCACTACTGTGATTCACGAGTAGTGTGATTAATTACTGCTCCCAGGGAGTAATAAGTAATACTACTTTGAAACGACTAAAAGGTAATGCATTACTTTTTTTGAGTAACAAGCCCAGCATGTATTGATTATACTTTACTGCTGTACACGTACGTACTTAATTGGCTGTTTTCTGCGCTGTAAGCGGGGAGATCCCACCTACGCTTGTATGTCTCACTAAATCATGTGTCAAAGAAGTATACGTTAATGCATCACAGGTGAATGCCCCCATCACACTGTTCTTATGGCAGCTGAACTGTGTCCTGTAGGTTGGGAGAGGCTGGAGACGTGGGGCTGGTGAGACACGAGGGCCGCGGGTCTGAAGGCTTCCTAGAACATGTGTTCAAACACGCTGCCAAAGAGCTCTTTGGTCTGGACGTCCATGAGATCACATACAAGACCCTCAGGTGAGAGACACTGAAACCCCCTTTCCACCTGACTGTATTCAGATAGAGCAAAAAAACGCCTCAAATCCCGAGACACATCAAAGATCTGATCATCCAAACCATCTCCAGAGACGCAGTTGGCCACATAAACAACAAAATATAAATGCAGTGTGTCTCCAATCCACATGTAACAACTATGTAAATGGAAATAAAACTAATGAAACAGGTGGCAGGCAATTCAAATAGAAACATATTTGTCAAAAATGGATTGTCAAGATACTAGTGGATGGGGAACAAGCGAGACGAGGTGTTGGCTGTCAATCTTAAAGGATGGAAATATTATGAGAGGAAGTGACGTGCATGACAATCTGCTTTTGGCAAATGAAAGAAAAATCACATTTCAGTATTCAAGCATTTTAATGTCAGGTGTAAATGAAATCCAGCTAAATCATGTCTAGAGTAGACACAATTTGGACTACTGTGATTGAAATAGTTGTTGCATTTAATCCTAAAGAAATGGGAATGCAGAATCAGTGTACTTTGTTCCTCCTCAACCTTAGGATAGTATCTTTCTATCCATTTAGAAGTTGCTCCTCAATCCTATCTGTCCTGATGCACAGTTCATTTTCACTGGTCCAGAGTGTTTCCATCTTGTTTATTCCAGGTCTGCATGTATGTATGTATGTATGTAACCTTTATTTCACCAGGAAAGAACACATTGAGGTTCAAGACCTCATTTACAAGTGTGACCTGGCCAAGATGAGGCAAAGCAATACAAATTAACAAACAAGGGACACAACAAAGATTACTACAAATTACATATCAAAAGGAAGAAATAACAATAAAACTTTTAGCCTACCCAATAAACAACTATGAACAGATTAAAAACACGAGCATGACTCAGACAACATGTCCTTTATCCGCCTCTTGAACTCAGGTAAGGAGATAAGACGGGCCAGTTTGAGCTTTGCCTGTAAGTCATTGAATGACCACGGCCCCTGAAAGAACAAGCTCTGTTTTCCTGCCTCAGTTTTGACTGCAGGCACTGTGCAATGCAACCAGTTATGAGACCGTAAATTATGACTGCTCTGTAACAAAGGAAATTTTGCATGTATATACAACGGCAACTTGCCCGAGATAGCCTTGTATATAAAAATGTACCAATGTTGCAGTCTTTGCATTGCCAGGGATGGCCACTCCACCAGACTGTACAAAATCATAAAGCCGAATGGTAAAGGGGGTCAAGTTTGTC
>OMLI01101429.1:9200-22723 GCA_900302605.1 Rondeletia loricata
ATAAACCTAGTTACCATCACTCTTGTGCACATCTTCAGTCTTTACTGACATAATCACTGAAGCAAGGTTTGCTCCATAACGTTATAATAATGATAAACATGGTGACTTCGGTGTGCCTGTGCATATTACGCTGCTAAAGAGAGCTTTTTCAGCTCTCCAAATGAAGGGAGATTGAAGTTACCCAGTTACTGCTCGTCAAACAAATGTGGTTAAAGGCATGGCAGGGCAGTACCGCAGTGCAGACCAGTGTCATAACAACATCTACACCCGTTACACAAGGCACTGCATGTCAGCTGAAACCTGGTTCACCGGGGCCATTCTGGGTGAACCGGATCTGACGGTCCTGAGCTTGGCCATACATGTAGAGACTTTTCAGATTCACACTATCTGCCTTCTGTCAGACACCCAGGTCCCGTGGCTTTACAGACAACATGCTTGGTAGTATATAAATCACTTATAAATAATTTAAGCAAACATGCTTTTTAAGCAGTCTTTCCAAATGCCAATTATTCACCAAAACATAGGAATAGGTCTAAAAAATAACTTTTGTGAAATTCATCCCTAAAACAAGTTTTCATTCCTATGATCTTGAATTGTTTAATCAAACTCTCCAAACAACAGTGGCATAATGAATGCCACAAAGCACCACTCTTTTGAGCTGCTACCACTGACAATGAATGACTATGACAATGAATAACGTATGCACTCAAGGAATGCACATTAGCTTAATCTTGTGAATAATAGTGCTAAAAGTTATGTGACAAATTGTGTGCATTTGGAAAAATCACCCTGGGTACTGCCAGTGTCTCATCCACTGTCAATCGAGAATCTACAGAAAGTGTCATTTGATAGCATGAGACCAGACTCAGTAGCCCTCGCACTGTGAAAGACTTGGTGCATTAATGTACACAAAACTAAGTGAGACTGCCTATAGTCATGGGAATAGACATGATATTAAACATTTTTAATTGACCCCTTTAGGTTTTCAGTCCTGTGTTGTAATAAGGAAAATTGAATCCTTCTCTGGGGATATTTGTGCAGTAGTTTGCATCTGAATAAAGTGCACTTATACAAGCTGAGCAAGGTGTGAGCCTGAGGTTTTCATTTCCATGTAACAATCATGTAGGAACAGCCTGCTGCAAGAGAATGTGTTACGTGGACAGGGCAATAAAACAATGTTACTATTGTCAGTGTTTTTCTAAAAACCCAAGGAAGGGCTGGGGGGAGGGGGGACTACATAACTAGCTTACACGCTAACCTTTCCCTGACCTCTCTCTCGCAATGCAAAGCTAGAATAGACAGTGTGCAAGTCAGTGACACCCCACTAGACTTGAAAGGACAAACCGTCATGTAATGGTGGGTATTCAAACACATGGAATTCTCTGTGACACTTTGTGGTTCCCTAATAAAAAAAAATCTGGAACACCATCATATCATTGCAAATATATTATAAAATAAATTAGTGTAGTGGGACTCTTACTCCTATTGGAAATTGCTTTATTGGATTTATTACCAAAAACTGAAAGCTGCCAGCACCTCACTCCAATGAAATTCAAATGTTTAAATATTTTTTTTTTATATCTGTAAAATCTTCTGGAGTTGTTAAATAGTATTTATATTGATAGCCTTTAAATAAACATTATCCAGATTGGATTTCTGGCTCAACAAAACACAGGGAAAACGATCATAATTAGGCTAACTACAATATACATACACAATAAAAAAGAAAAAAAGACACTCTTACAGCTTAGGTGCGCATGAAAAAACAACTAATGAATGGAAAACTTAAGCAATTTCATCAATAATACTGCACATGGCAGCATCTTTGTCCCATATTTTGTCTCTCTTTGAGGCAGGCATGTTCTTGTCCTGCTGACCTGCTGCCATACAGCTGGCCCCTGCCTCCTCTACATCCATAGGTTCTGTTTTCATTCTGGGGGCCAGCCCAGAGGAGGCTCCAACACTACTTGCTGCAGACCCACTCCTCATCCCATCCCCAGCTCCATTGGGGCCCTCCATCTGGGGTAAGTCATCGGGTAGAGAGGCAAGGCAACCCTGGATCATCTCCACCACCCTCTCCAGATGTTTCTGGAACCTCTCGGCCGTCTCTAGCCTCTGTCTCTTCTGCACCTCCATCATTACCCTCAGGGTCTCCCTGGCTTGGTGTGGCCTGTACTCGTTTATCAGGTGGTGCATGTGAACAAACAGTAGCTTTAGGTCCTCCAGCTTCTCCTCACGCTTTATACTGCCAGGGCTCTTGATCAGGATGTCCAGCAAGTCCAGGAAGTTCACCAGAATGGACATGTTGAGCTTCTTCAGCTCTCGTTTGTGGTCAAACTGCATAGGATGGAGCCTCTCAATGCCCTGGCTCTCCAGAGGCCGGATGATGAGGTCATCACACTGGAACTGGTTGCCAAACATCATGTAGCTGTCCCTGATGGGTGGAGGTGGCTTGGGGGCCAGACCCTTGCGGATGTTGTCATCTGTGTACTCTTTGATGTACTGCATCGGCGGAGGGGGCAGGGCACTCACCTGCTGTGGTTCACCCATGATGGTGACCTGAAAGAGTAGCATAATAAGGTGTATCATAGTATTCAACTTGACTGGTTTACTTTACTACAATCATCGTCCACCAAAATAGAAAATAGTAAGTGCTAATCAATTTTAAAAGCTGACTTCTTATACGTGTATGTCGAATTTACCAGTGGACCCTAACTGCTGGGTATGTATGTTTACCACAATCAATGAAGCCAATACAAAAGCGAGGCTTCCTCATAACATATTAATGATATGCACGGTGAAATGTTGACATTTTGTTGAAATAAGTGCTGCTTCGTAAATCAAGTGAATGTTTGCCGACGATCAAGGCAACATTTAACTACTAGATTTCACAAGGGAGTTTTACGAGACGTTATCTCCCATACAAACACACACATCGAGCCTCTTCACAACACAATCAAGTTGCCACTGTCAGAAGGAATGAATGCTAGTGAGTTAATTAGCGACAGCTACTTGGCTACCTGATTAGCAGATAATTAGCGAGCAGCTAACAACCTTTATCCTTGACGCTGTTGCTTTATCGCAGTTTGCTTATCACTCTTCAGCCAGACGTAAACACGTTCACATAAATTGATTTAGCCACCAAATTTGCTGCGCTAACGTTAGCTAACGTATGAGTAATAAACTAGACTAGACCTTAGCGTATGTAGCTAGTGTTGGCTAGCGAGATTGCCTCTAGTGAAGTAGGTACGTTAGCTAACGCTTGAAGCTAACAAGCATGCACATGAAAAAGCGGAGACGAAACATTAACACACCTCTCAAATTACTCCTCGATTGTTGAATGTATTCTTTAGAGACGCAATCTCACAACAGTAATTTATCGCACATTTAGCTGTTGTCTACGGGTCACCGGGGTCAGAGGTAGACGTTCCTCTCTGCGCCAATCCCATTGGCTGAACATTCCCCGTAATAATTTAATGAGTGTGCGGATTGGACCGTACGTGGTGAACAAACCAAACGCTGATTGGTCGTAACATTTGGACGCAGGCTCAAAACGTTACTTTGTTGCAACAACATGCATCTGCAAAGTGAGTGATGTTGTAGTATTAAGTTTGTAACAAATTAGTTTGCCGTGAGATCAAAGGATGTTGTTATTTTATAATTGCTCAACAAAAGTAATGGTGAAGTTTGAAGTTCCCCCCTCCTTTTTAAGTAGCCATAGAGATATATAAGGAAACAAATATGTATTGTTTTACATAAATAATTTATAGATACTGCAATATTATATAGTTGTTGCAACATCGTCAGTGAAAGTGTGTGTGTGTGTGTGTGTGTGTGTGTGTGTGTGTGTGTGTGTGTGTGTGTGTGTGTGTGTGTGTGTGTGTGTGTGTGTGTGTGTGTGTGTGTGCTTGCACAACACATTGCTTGCCTTAACTCAAGGATGTGGTTCACCTACTGTAACAACTTTATGCCGGAAACTCATACGACTTTTCATCCACCAATTCTTTTTACTTATTTTCTCACTCATAGGTGCTCAGTCTCTCCCCGTAAGCCAACATCCCTGCCTGTTTCTCTTTTGTGTTGCACATAGCTGTTTACCATGTTCCCCAGGGTTATCTTGAAGGGAACAATGATCAAGAAATCTCAACAGAAGAGAAGAACATCACCATGCAACTATAAGGAGAGGTTTTTTGTGTTGGACACCCAAGACTTGAAGTATTCCGAACGTCGTCCGGGGGTAATTATGCATGTATTCAATGAAGGCAGTGGCTTCACAACTACAATAATACAACTAATTATGAGCTTTGGTCTTGAAATGTGACCTCTTGGTACACTGCTATAATGCTGAATTATACAGATAACACAGAGCAGAGCAAACATAAGGTAAAGAAAATATTCTTTCAGAAAAAGCCGACGCTGAAAGGTTGCATTGAGCTGTCCAGAATTAAATGTGTGGAGATTGTGCGTAGTGATGTCCCAATACCATGCAGCTATAAGTACCCATTCCAGGTGAGCTTCACAACATCTAAAAAAACACACACCTCAAAAATAAGAATGAATCAATTCTCAACGCTTCAACATTACAAACAAATCTAGGATGCTTATATAAAAGTACAATGTATATGACATGATATAACACAAGAGAAAAGAAGAATTTTTCTAATGCAAATGTCTCTACAGGTTTTTCATGACAACTATTACCTCTACGTTTTTGCCCCAGACAATGATTGCCGTCAGAGATGGGTCAGAGCTCTCAAAGAGGGTGAGCCATTTTGGAACTTCATTTTCAACAAGTGCAACACATAATTATGAACCTTGGTGGTATGTCAAACAAATTCAAAAGTTTGATGTTTCATATTTATGTTTGCCTCAAACTATATTTCTTTTGTTCCCTATATAGAGACAAAGTATAACAAATTGGTTGTAAAATTCCACCCAAACTTCTGGATGGATGGGAGATGGAGATGTTGCCTCCAGACAGAGAAATTGGCGACAGGTTGTCATGAATATGACCCGATGGGTTATGGTTTGTATTCCCTCATATTTTTATTAGATTTAGCCCCGATGAAGCTTTCCCATCCAAATGTGGGACACCAGTTCGAAAAATCTCACATAAATAGTGTGAGAGGCTTTTGCAGAGCTTTCTCATGAACATTTGGTTTGGATGGCAAATTTGGGGCCCATTTATTAATATCAAATTTCATAGTGTGACATTATCTTAATATTCTGTTCACTGTTTTGAAAAGATGCTTGTCTGCCAGGAGAGTTCTCCAATTCCATATTTTTGATTGCTCCACAGCTTCTAAAAAGCCTCTCCCTGAAATACCGGACCCACAGGTACAAGTTCCCTAAACATAAATAATACGTGCTATTACAGTATTATTCTTGTGCCAGTCAACATTGTCCATATTATCTCTTGATGGAGAGGTCAAGTGAAAAATGTGCGAGTGGTTGTTCACCTGCTAAGACTTTTGAATTTGTTTCCGACTGTACGTGCATTTTGTGAAAATACGCTGTTGGTAGAAACATTTTTGGGTTTTCTTGTTTGTTTTTATCAGTGCTTTGCAGTTACTGTTCTCTCTTAACATAATATTTCTCTTTATCTCTGTCTGGCAGACGGGACTGCATGATCCAGGACAGAGGGTGGTAGTAGCTCTCCAAGACTACACACCCCTTGGAGACAACGACTTGCCTCTTCAGAAAGACCAGGAATACATCCTGACTGACAGCTCCCACTCTGACTGGTGGCTCATACTGGATAACAAGGGGTACAGAACATACAGATATCCATCCCATTCCTAGTTACTGTTTACACTGCAAACAATAGCACTTTATTTGCTAGTGATTATAAGTCTATGTAATAGCTTAATTAATGTACGTGTCTATTTTCTTCCTGTCTCTCATAAGGAACACAGGGTTTGTACCCAGTACCTATGTAGCTGAGAAATCTGGCGCCAACTTTGATAGATTTAAGTGAGTCTGATTTCAGTGCTCTTCTGCCTTTTTAATTATTAACTTGTGGATAAGTGTGAATCCATTCCAATCTTATGTCCTCTAATTGAACTGATTGGTTTGACTGTGGTTAATGTGTCCTCTCACAGATGGTACAACAAAGACATAACCAGAGGGCAAGCAGAGGATCTGTTAATGAGAGAGGTAAAAACAACATTAGGGTTTCAGTCTGGGATGCAGTGATTATCCAACACTGACATTTGTTGAAACTTGCAGCCCTTTTCACAGCAAAAAAAAAAAAAAAGCTGTATTAGCTGTCCAGTGCACTAGTTTGATGTGATTGTGCTACGTTACAGATGCAAATGTTGCATTTGCAAAATTATTCCAAACACACATACAGAATGAGAATGTAAGTGTGAGACAAAACATGCAATGTCTCAAAACCACAAAGTTTGCTCCGATTCAGGATTTCCTGCTGTAAATGTGCCGTGCTTGGTTTTGCAAGCACAACCTCAAATAGTATGATAAGGGTTATCCATCGTCACTGACTACCAGCTCATTGCTGGTATAAAATGACGACCAGCCCAGTGCTAGTTGCAGCTGAAACAAAACAAACCATCACCAAACATCTCTAAAACCTCTGTTACAACTGTATTAATTAATTGTCATGATTCTATGAGGTTTAAACGCTGTATTTTTAGGGGAAAGAGGGTGCATTCATGGTGCGTGACTCAAGACATGCAGGAGTCTACACAGTGTCAGTCTTCACCAAAGCACCAGGGTAATTTCATTTCCCTCTCACTTGATTATACCATGCTAAACCATATATTGAGCATAGAGTGTGGAGCTATTTTGTTGATATTTGTTAACTATTTTGATGATATTTGAGTGGATGTTTGGCTATAGGGTTAAATGTTGGCAGAATAAATGACGAGTCTGTCTACACAGATCTGTAGGACTGGTGTCTGATCAAAATATAATTTGCATTTTCCTCGTCTTGTACGTCTTGTATGAGTTGCCTAGTTCCGTTTAGTTCAATCTTTTTTTAATTTGCTGACTTTGGATACTTAGCTTTCTAGCATAACCACATCTCTTGTACATCTTCAGATCGAATGGGGAGAAGAATCCAAGAGTGAAGCATTATCAGATCAGAGAGACAGAAACAGGAGGATCCGCATTTTACTTGGCAGAGAAGTACCTGTTCAACACCATTCCTGAGCTCATCCATTACCACCGACACAATGCTGCAGGTAACTGTGCTGGCTCAACTCACGCAGCAGCACCGCACACAAAACCTCCGAAGCTCAAATGTTTGGTTTTTTTAATTTGCAGTTCCCACTATCATGGTGCCAAAAATTGTCCATATCTTTCAAACATCACAGCGTAGGAGTTCTTATCTAGCTTGTTCCGGACCGACCCTCAGACAGTCACATTTATTATGATTTGAAACTTTTCAGAATTGAGACTTTTTGTGTGTGTGTGTGTGCGTATTAACTCTGCAGGTCTGATAACACGTCTGCGACACCCCGTCTCCCAGGACAGAGGCTGCTCCCAGGACCCTGCTAAACTCTGCAAAGGTTAGAAGTTAGTCTGGGGAGGTAAAGATGGCTCAGCTGTTTGAATTGGTGCTCAAAACATTCTAATTTTGTGATCGTGTTGGGCATGTTGACCTACTTTTAATGTAATTCTATAAAGCTATCATCTTGCACAATTCTAAATGGAGAGACTTTTTATCAATAGCCAAGGAGCCTGGCATTTGTCTACGCATTAGGACATTGGATATGATGTAACCCTGGTGATGTAACCACAACACATGCACTAAGTTCTGCCTGGGAAGCACCAGTGAAAAAGAGCTGCAAAGCCCCCGGCAATGAGACTGGAGTACTGCCAGGGAGGTGGAATACAGTTTAAGATTCTCCTCTTTACACGCAGTACATGGCCTTGCTTCAACCTACAGTATATTACTTCGTTACTGAAGCCGTACATCACAGTAAGGTCTCTCAGGTCTTCTGACAAAGGGCTCTTACTGGTCTCTTGCTCTAAACTTAAAACGAGGGGTGCATTTTCTGTTTTAGCACCATCATTATGGAACCCACTCCCCCTGTTTATTAGATCTGCAGAATCAGTTTCACATTTCAAAAAAGTACTACTTACTCTGGCGTTTTTATAATTGCTTTTTTGTCCTGTCCTTTTTTGGCTGGACAGCGATAGCAACCCAGCCCTAGAAACCCAAATGTCTGTGACTGACTGACTGACTGACTGAGTGACTGAGTGACTGACTGATGCTATTACCTTATTTGGGCATAGTGACATCATCACATTGTGACATCATGACATAATCACGTAATGACATCATCACATTGTGACATCATCACATTGTGACATCGTGACATCATCACATTGTGACATCATCACATCGTGACATCATCACATCATGACATCATCACATTGTTTTCCCTTACTGTTGTGTTTTATCAGTTTTATACATTATGTTACATACTGCTTGTTGTTTGGATATTCTGGCATTTCTATAATTACTTTTCCGTCTGTTTTATCTTACTGTTGTGTTTTAATTCAGTATTATACTCATACTGCTTATTGTTGTTCTTTCTGAATTCCTGTTTTTATTTTAATTTTAATTCTGTTGTGAATTTGTATTTATTTATTGTACCTTTATTTTACCAGGCAGCTCACTTAAGAACAAATTCTTATTTACATGGACGGCCTGGAAAGAGGTTAAGCTCTTGGGGGGAAAGGGGAGGAGGGGATAAAATAAAAACTCAGACATACAAACATTCAACGTTAAGGGACATACCAGACAGACAACATTAAACAACAAACAACATTACCATTAACAACGGGCAGTAGAACAAAAGGAGAGAGAGGAGCAAAGGGGAGAGAAAAAAAAAAGACAGACAGGGCGGCAAGCAGAATGCAACACAGTATAAAAGGGAAATAAAACAACACAAATTATACAAGAATAGACATGTATGAGAATAAAAGCATCATTGTGGGGGTGGAAAACAGTTGCATGTATCTGTGAGAATGTCCATGACAGTCTTTGAAAGCTGTTAATGCGATAAAATTGTCCAGTTTGAGTGATTTTTGCAATTCATTCCAGTCATTGGGTGCAGAAAATTGAAATGCAGAGCGACCAAGAGAGGTATTCTCTAGGAACTAGTTTAGTATGTGAGAGGAGGACCGAGCATTGTAAGCAGAGGAGGATATAGTTAAGAGACTCTGCAGGTATGATGGGGTCAGACCAAGGAGTTTATGGAGGAGTACAGGTGGCAGTGATGGGTTTTGTAGGGGGCATTGGTGGCAAATCTGTTGGCAGAGTGGTACAACACATCCAGCTGCTCAAGGACACCCTTACAAGCAGTTCTGTATACAGCATCACCATAGTCAGACAATGGAAGGATGGTCATCTTGACAAGCGCCAATTTGGCAGAGGTAGTGAAAGAGGAACAATTGTGGTAAAGAAAGCCTCTGCATCTAACTTTTGCTTGTAGTTTGGACAGGTGTAATGAGAAGGACAACGTACTGTCAAGCCAGATTCCTAAATATTTGTATGATGTGACTATCTCAATCTCTGAGCCATCGCAGCACCTTGTAACTGCTGTTTAGAAAGGTGCTATATATTATTATCATACATTTTCCAATAAAGCACTTGCCCATTTATCATATTTCCCAATATGGTCTGCTCCAGGGGTTATTTCACCTCAACTGAATAGGATTATGGGTACTGTAGTTCACCACTCTTTTGCCGCTTAACAGATCAGTGGGAGGTGGACCCTGGAGAGCTGAGCTTGGGGCAGGAGGTTGGCAGCGGCCAGTTCGGGCTGGTGCTGGAGGGGAGATGGGGAGAAAGGAAGGTGGCTGTGAAGATGGTGAGAGAAGGGGCCATGTCAGAGGAGGAATTCATAGAGGAGGCAAGGATCATGACGTAAGTGCACTTCATGATGGTAATTCATATCGTTCGAGCACAATTAACTGGAACCATTCAGCCTACGTCTGTGTGTGTGTGTGTGTTAACAGAAAGTTGTCCCACTGTAAGCTGGTTCAGCTGTATGGTGTGTGCACCAAGCGTTCTCCCATGTGTCTCGTGTTTGAGTTCATGGAGAACGGCTGCCTGTCAGACTACCTGCGAGCCAGGAGAGGGCGTCTGTCTCAGGACATCATGTTAGGGATGTGTCTGGATGTCAGTGAAGGAATGGCATACTTGGAGAGCTCCAACTTCATCCACAGAGACCTGGTAGCCCAGCATATAACACAGTTTTTGTAATACACGTCTATATCAGAGCTATCATCAGAATAGTTCATCCTTCCCCTGTCCCCCTTTCGTCTGCAGGCTGCCAGGAACTGTCTGGTTTCAAAGAACAGCGAGGTGAAGGTGTCTGATTTTGGCATGACCAGGTATGTTTTGCCTATTGGAAAGAGTGGTTTGACCCCATGTAAAACCATAATACAATTACTTTAAATCAGGAACTTTGTCAATTTTTTATTATATAGTTTCTTTTTTTGGAAAAGCCTCATTACAATTACATAGTATAATGGTGTGTGTGTGTGTGTGTGTGTGTGTGTGTGTGTGTGTGTGTGTGTGTGTGTGGTGTGTGTCCACTCTCTGTACTACAGATTTGTTCTTGATGACCAGTACACAAGCTCCCAGGGCTCCAAGTTCCCTATCAAGTGGTCGGCTCCAGAGGTCATCAAATACTGCAAGTTCAGCAGCAAGTCAGACGTCTGGTCGTTTGGTGTGTTTTTCTGCCTTTCTGTTACTTTGTCTGTCTGTCTGACTGTCTGTCTTGCTAGTCATACAACATGTCTTCCTCTGACTTTTTTTTAACCATACAAATAATTTCAAGGTTCCACTTATAGCTCTTGAAGAAAACCGTTTTGGGGAGATTGGCCCACTGGTCAACTTACCCGCTAAGTGATAAGAACAAAAGATACCAAAATCATCCATGTTTCCCCGGTAGATCATTCACTTGGGTGCATGCTATTTAGCATACAGTATGTTGAGTGATAGTAGGGCACTAGCATTATCTCAAAAGTGTGAAATTGAGGCAGCTCTAATGCTTAAGGGTAAGTAATCGTAAATGATATGCCGCTAATTCTGGCAGTTTTGTATAGGAGATTGGTAAAAGTGACACAAAATATGATACGAAAATAACATACTTTATATACCAGGGACTTATTTCCCTGTTTGCATAGGAAGTGAACATGGTGGGCAATGCAAGACTGTGTACAGATAAACATCACTGCACAGTGGTTGAATACGTGTTTGCTCACTCAAAATAATTTAGTTCAAAAAACAAACCCGGCAACATCAGCTATATTGAGTTAATGATATTTATTTTCTTTTTTTTATGAATCTACAACCCATATAATAATAAAATATATGGCTTCTAGATATAATTTTTTTTTTAACCTTTAAAAAAAACTATTATTTTTATTACTATAATGCAGTCTTCTTACTTTGGATAACGCCAGTTGCCTATCACTCAACATACAGTATATGCTAAAGAGCTAACATGGAGCAAATGGTGTTAATTCATTTCTGGGGTCTGGGGACACACAGATGATTTTGGTATCTACGTTCTCATCACTTAACGGGTAAGTCGACCAACGGGCCAATCTCCCAAAAGGTTGGTGTATCCCTTTAACAGTTGAGGTCTCTCTGTCCAACCCTTCTCAGGCGTGCTCATGTGGGAGGTGTACAACGAGGGCCGTCTTCCCTATGAGCACCGCTCTAACGTTGAGGTGGTGGAGTCCCTGAACGCGGGCCTGAGGCTACTGAAGCCTCGCCTGGCCCCAGAGGCCATCTACCTGCTCATGGAGTGGTGCTGGAAGGAGGTGGGGACTCCCAAAACAAGAACCACGTACACACAATATTAGCCAGTGCAGAAAATATTGTCTCTGGTGCGTTTTAATGGCTAAACTGTGACTTATACCTGTTCTCATTCTCAGAAACCAGAGGATCGCCCATCCTTTGCTCTCCTGCTGCATGAGCTGGCCTCCCTCTCAGACCTGTGAGCCAAGATAAGAGTTTATGCTGAACAGGATATGCCATAGTGTACAAAATAGATGTATTTATCTTATTTATTGATTTATTTTCTATTTGTTAAATGTTTTTCAAAGGTGTGTGAAGTAGTACCACATGATAACTTTACAAAACAATATGTTTCATTTTCCACAGGCAGTATTTATATAACCCTTGGCTTTTGCACTTTATATACTTTATCTGTGTTCAATAGCTATGGTAGATTCTGTATATGTCCTTTAGAGGGCACACACAACCCATTCACACTGCTGAGCTTACTGCTAGTTTATCTAAATGCTTTTAATGTTGTATACGATCTCTGTACATTGAACAGGGTGAGATTTTGATATCGTTTGACACACAGTTAATTACATTAAGACCTTGACAGTAATATTAAATCTTTCCTACATGTTTTCAGCAGTGTTAAATAATAACACAAGCAGATTATCAATTGTGTTTTAAACTGAAATGGAAACAAAAGGTGTATGGCTGAACTGTATACATAAAGTGCTGTTCTAAACCGAAACAGTCATAATTGTGTTTATTCAACAGATGGAATTTTCTCATTGTTGTATACTGAAGTTACCAAAAAATATAATTGTAATAATGATTCAAATGAAATATATGAATATAATAGCATAAGATATATAAGAATTTATAATATGTTATATTATAATTATTACATAATTCTAAGTATTACATAGGAAATGACAGAGTCATTATACAGATGGAATTTGCAGGATCACATATAGCTTAAGTGACAGATTTTTATCATGTGCTCTCTCTCTTTCTTTCTCCCTCTCTCTCTCTCTCTCTCTCTGACACACAAACACAGACACACACAACTTAACCCTCACAACAAAGAACTATAATCATCCTATAATAGATTTTAGAAGGACTTTACAAATATCACAGCAGAACTAGGCTATACATCCCTATAGGAACACCTAGGAATAGCATAGTAATACCATAGTGCAGTGGTTTTCAATCCTGGTCAGAGTACTGTTGGATTTCTATCCTACCAGCTAGTTAATTGCAGTTAATTACATCCACCTGGCATCCCAGGTGTAAAACAGCCCCTGATTAGATAGCTAGAATGAAAAGCAGCAGGGCTCTGGGATTGAAAACCATAATGTCAGTGGATAACAAATACCATTATGTACGACAAGGGCACTATAAAGTCTCCATGGAGTACATTTACATTACATTACATTACGGCATTTAGCAGACGCTTTTGTCCAAAGCGACTTACAATAAGTACATTTTGTCAACAGTATTCAAACCGACCATATATCACAGTCTTCATCAGCTAAGCCTTTAATAGGAATAAGCAGCAATAAGTAGCATCCGTAGAGTACAAAAATAGTATAAGAGGAAGAAAGGGGAAGTATACCACAGATACATTATACGTCCCTATGATATAAAGTTATAGAAACAGTATTGTGATTTTTTCGTGAGGAAAGGACAATGCACTCTGGCCTATTTTGTGCCAGGGATCAAAGTTCACTTGATTAAGCCCCCCACCCCT
>OMLI01101433.1:7406-25926 GCA_900302605.1 Rondeletia loricata
ATCGTATCACTGAGATTGCAGGGTAATTTTAGGACATTCCGACTGTGTACATTTTGACAAATATACCAACTTCAGAACAACATGACCAGCTGCTTTCATGTCAGTGTACAGCAATTAGGGGTGTCGCGATATACCGGTTTTGCGATAATCGTGATACTTAAAAATGGAAAATACTAATATAATGTAAATAATCCAGACACGATATATCGTGGCTGGATTATTTAACTTCATGTGACTGTTTCAGTTGATAATCTGATTAATTGTATTCGTTGACTGCCATGAAAAATTCATTGTAATCAGTTGTTTTCAGTTTTTAAAGAGAAAACAAACAAACATTGGAGCAAAATAAAGTTAAAGATGCATTTTAAGTGATCACATTATTTTTGTAATGATTGCTATAGATATCGCGATAATATCGTTATCATGATATTTTTTGCCACGATAATCGTATTGTGAAAATTTGATATCGTGACAGCCCTAACAGCAATAAGATTATGTTTTGTATCTATGTTGTGTATGCCTGCATTAGCCGGGTCTTTCTTGACAGAAAAACTCATGGATGCTGGTTAAAGAAGTATGAAAAAGACAACTCTTGAAGCGTGTCCTTTAACAGAGGGCCACAGGTGAGCCTGACAGCAGTTGGCACTGGCCAATGTGTGCTGTGCATCTGCTGAGTGCAGTGACAGCTGTACAAAAGGCCTCTGACGCGCGCATGATTCACCGCCTCCTCGCTGATGTAACACCAGGAGTTGTTTCAGTCCTCTAAAACCGCTCCCTCTACACATTTTGTCTCTTTGATCACTCCTGAAAGAAAAAGGAAGGGGATTGTAGATTTCATTGTGGAATTTCCACATCCCATCTCCCACCTGGATGGATGGAAGTCACGGATGGAAAGTCCTAAGTAAACAAGGTTGCAGTTGAAACAGTTGAGACAAAGCCCTCAACTTTTCAGTTTGCATGCAAGGCAAATAGAGTGTATTATAGCACACTGTGAAAGAACAGGAAATTCCTGTAACCTTTTTATAAATAATACATTGGAAGGTGACAACAGCTTTTCGAAAGATAATAGGCAGCAGTGGCATTTGTATCTCAGTTTAACTGCCCTTCCTCCACGCTGGACAATGTCACATGCATGGTGCTGCTTTTTACACAGCGACAGGTCAAACTTCAAATCAACAGCCACAGAGCAAACACCACATGAGCAAACAGGCCCTTTCCACATCCACACACAGAGATAGAGAGCAAGCATTCCTCCACAGGAATTCAAGGGCTGTGACTGTCCTGAACATGAATATAGTAACATATTGCTGCTGTCGGAAGAAAAGCTAGGAATATCTCCAAAATGTCCGCTTTTCAGGGATTGAGAAAATAATTATTTCCCCATTGATGCCCATGCATCTTTAAGAATAGAAAGTATGTTTTGAATGGGTTTCTAGGGCCATGAAAATTGCTCAGCACATAAAGGGCAATATAGACTTCAAGTATACGTACACCAACATTGGAGTTTGATTGATGATGGCTAAAGGGGAACCTGACACTTGTGTGACTGTCTTTGCACACTCTCAGGCGAGCCATTCCTAAACCAGCAATTTGTATGACAAGCATTTTCTTCTTCAAGCATTTCCTGACACCTCACATGGTGATGTCACTGCATACCCATAATTCACTCCCGTCTCCTTCAGAGCTGCAAGACGTAAAACGAAGCCGGCCCCAGACACAGATCTATGATCAGCCTTGAACTTTTCCCCTTCTCATGGCTTGGAAAGGCCCTGAATAGGAATAAGAGGGTAAAGAAAATAAATGAATGAATGGCTCGAAAAGGGCAGCCTGATCCGAGATCTGCGCCTAAGGGTAAATTGCACACCCAGGGCAAACTGCCAGGCTGGCCTAGGCCTTTTGTGAGACTGTCACCCTAACCCCACTAGTCACACGAGCATGAAGCATGACTTCACTCTCATCCACAGCCAAACGAGTTCTCAGTAACCCAAATTCACTCAGCTTACTACGAAATTGGCATTTGAATATACGATTTTTATCGCCAAGCTTGTACACATCTCCCAAGCTAAATATGGTGACACTACAAAATAAATCTTGACCCATAAGAAACAGTAGTAGTAGTATACTTTTAACAGAGAGGATAAACCCTTGTCTGAATAGACATCAGTGGTAGGTTACCTATTACCTAGATGGCACTTACTGCAGTGTCCTCTGTGCCCTGTAACTTTCTATAAAGTTGACATTACCCCATGTCAAAACAGTCACGAGGCACAACATGTATCATCAGAAACCTTGGAAGTTCACAAAAGGGTAGGCTTTAATTTGCTTGCTTTGTCTGAGAACGTCAAGAAGGCATTTGTGGAGACAGCGCTCGAATGGACTGAGCGATACTTAGAGACTTTAGGCAAAGTAGGCGTACCTGACAATCACTACCTCGAAACTAGAGACCTCATCATTTATTCACAGCCAGTGACTCACACATGCAAGAGCAGAAAGGAAACAGGCAGAAACAGACTTCACAGTTCAAACTACCAAGTTTTTCATTATAACGCCCAAAATCTCACTTCCTCTTTTATGAGCTGTACTATTTCAGAGCTATATCTTCTCATAGCTGCAAGGTTTTATTGAAAAAGCGTCACTTCCATATTGATCTGGATATATCTTTTTTTATTATTTCATCAGCATAGCAAAAAGAACAAAAAATAAAACAAAGCATTATCTATAGTCTATCAACAGAAAGTTGGTTTGTCTCACTGTCTGCATGACGTTAAGTGTACAGGCAGATGCTGATGGTTAAAAAAAAAAAAGAGGGTCCCAGTCACTGAAGCACCTATGTATGTGGTGGGGGTTGGGACTTTAGTAAACACTTGCTGGGGTCCAAAAGTCAGTCAGAGTCAAATGTGCACATTGGTCAAAAGGCCCAGGCATGTTTTTGTTTCCCCTGCCAGCTAGTTGGTAATCCCCCTCCCACAGTGCAGACTCAGCGGTGAGAATACTTTCTGCCATAGTAAGGGTCGTGTCTTTTAGGGCACCTGTAACGTGGGTCCCTCCAAAGGCAGCTGAAACTACAAATACTCAACTGTAATGGAAGCTCTTGAGAAAGAAAAAAAGGAAAAGGAAAAAGAGGCAATAAGATTGGTGGTAATAGATTCGGACCCTGAAACAACAAAAATATATATCCATATCACAGTGTCTGTATATCCAGCATCCACATAGTGTCTTTC
The DNA here is from genome assembly GCA_900302605.1 of Rondeletia loricata. Classification (NCBI taxonomy): domain Eukaryota; kingdom Metazoa; phylum Chordata; class Actinopteri; order Beryciformes; family Rondeletiidae; genus Rondeletia; species Rondeletia loricata. Next base: position 10,628 of record OMLI01101433.1, read on the forward strand.
AAACGAACCGCCACAGTAGACAATATGGATGTAATCACTGTACAGGAAATAAGTACTAACACATTTCCTCAATCATCGCAGTAATTGTGTACAATCAATGATGAAAACGGTACTTTGTGAGGGCCTAACGTGTCCATAATACACATTCTTACAAATACAGCGGCAGTTTCAGCCATGAAAGTGATATGCTGATGTAGGCCATAGTTTCCGGTACAGAAATGAACAAGTGACGTCCTCAGAGGGACTTGGACTTTCCCATCCTTTGGATTCGAAGTTGGGTCATGAGAACACTGTATGAAAGCTGAGTAGGGGCAGTATCTATGACTGCAAAACTATAAATGTATGCCCTAATCCACAGTCCCAAAGCCCCCAAAAAGAAAATATACAAAGGAGAAAAAAATTATAATTTGCAGTAAGAGCTCAAAGTAAGGTTATGGCGTATTTAAAAAGTACTGATTATACAGAATGTGAGTGAAATTCTACAGAACCAAAGCAAAAAATAATAATAAAGTGTCTTTTTGTTGAAAGAAAATCTGGGTTATAGGGAAATCATCATTATCCAAAAAAAGAAAAAAACAACAAACAGAATATAATTGCTCCTCTCTTTGATATATACTCAGCAGAGAGGCCAACTTATTAATTACTTCAGATTGCATTTTGTTTCCTCGTGTTTTCACTCGTCTTCTTTTAGCTTGTAGCCTACAAAACAGTCTATGCTGGTAGGGGAGAAACATTACGATTTGTAATTCGACGTAAGCCAGGTCAGGCCCTCGTACAGTCCATCCCCCGTTGTTGCACATGAGGGTTGAACGTACCAATTCCTATCTCTGATCCGAGTCAGGCCTAACTTCTCCTGGATCTCGTGGGGTTTCATGGCGTCTGGGAGGTCTTGTTTGTTGGCGAAGATCAGGATGATGGCATCCCTCATCTCCCGGTCGTTGATGATTCGGTGGAGCTCCTGTCTCGCCTCATCTATCCTGTCCCTGTCGGCGCAGTCCACCACGAAAATGAGGCCCTGAGTGCCCGTGTAGTAATGTCTCCAAAGTGGCCGGATCTTGTCCTGTCCTCCCACGTCCCACACGTTGAACTTCACATTCTTATAGGTGACAGTCTCCACGTTGAATCCAACAGTCGGGATGGTGGTGACCGACTGTCCAAGCTTCAGCTTGTAAAGGATGGTGGTTTTGCCAGCAGCATCAAGTCCAAGCATCAATATTCTCATCTCCTTGTTGCCAAAGATCTTCGAGAGCATTTTCCCCATCTTGTTGGCTGTGCATAAATACTTCTTTAGAAGAAAAAATAAAACTTCTCTTATGAGAGTAAAGTTGTTTTCAATACAACTGACAAGTTACAGTCTCAGTGTCTGCCAAAAGCCACCCACGTGACAGTAGTGGTGGGCTGACACAAGCGTCAATATTCAAAAGGCGGTGACTGTCACAAGTTTGTACAGTCATATGGCGTACAATTATTCAGATTGTGAACTGACCTGAGCAGTAATGTAATCATGTAGCCCTCGCAGAGCTGGGTGGGGATATATTTTCATAATCCACTGCACTCCGATCTAAGAAGAAAATATCAGCTCGCCCTATTTCAAAGTAGACTTTTTTTAAAGCCACATTTCAAGAGACAGTTTCCCCCCCCCCAAAAAAAAAAATCCTGACGCTTTCAGTGGACTTGATAAAGAGTTTTTTTTTTTTACAAAAGCCTAGTATGATCGCGCTGTATAAATTAGGCCCTGTCCAAGCCTGGAGTTCCCACTTCCTCCTTGGCTGCCGGGTGTCCACACTTGCCCTTAGCCAATTCCAATCGATGAATTCAAAAGCACCGTGGTTTTCTCGAGCTCATCATCACAAAAACCAAATCAAATCACTCCCGCCCGTATCTGCACCGGGACATCCAGAGGTAGAGCGTTCAAAAGGTCATTGATTCATCCGACTTTCTTCTCTTTCCCCCCTGTGACACAAGAGCGGTCCAGAAAAGGGAGGGGTGTTAGTACAGAACACAACTTTAGATCACCAAAAAATTTTCCCTGTGGCAGTAAAAATGTGTTACAAAACACAATGTATAGAAAAGGCTTAAGATACCTGCGTCTGCGGCAATCGCCCCCCGTCCCCAGGTTGTTTCTCCCCGCTCTTGCCTCTCTCTCTCTCTTCCTCCCTCTCTCCCCAGCCGTTCAGTCACAGCGGTGGCGGTGCTGTGTTACCGGAAAAGGTGCGGGCCCAGATCAGCCGCCACTTCCTCTACATGGCTCATACACTAGTGCTGCGTTCACGTGCTCCGCGGAAGCTCCGACTTCCGACGACGATGGGCGTGACATTTCCGACGAAAGAAAGCGCGTTCCAGTGCTTTTGGGCGGAAATAGTTACAAAATGGACCCTGTAACCGTGTATAGAGGTGTAACAGAAAAGTAATATAACAAGTAGTGTAGTGTAATTAGTGCTCCAAGAGAGCAATAAGGAAAGTATTAATATTACTTTTGAAATGAATGAGGAGTAATGAGTGATATATTAGGCCTGTTACTTGTTTGAGTAACGAGCCCAACATTGCCTGTAACAAAAGTTTTTTGGTGGCGTCCACAGAGATGGCATATTTTGTGCTGCAGTGGCAGAATGAAGAGGAGAAAATGTGCATCGGACGTATAATTGATGTTTTAAATATTTTTAGTCAAAAGTTGTTGTATAGCTTTAGTAGCAACATAGGCCTACTTAAACTATAGGCGAAATAGTGTTTGCAGCTGCTGTCTCTTCAATACCAAAAGGACAATTTAAGCATGCACAATTTAAAGTCAAATAAAGAGTGAGAATTGAAACATACAACACTAATGATTTACACAGCATGCCAAAGAATGACATATAAAAGGCTAAATACATCATTTGTACAATCAATTGTTTGTATGGCCTCCATGCTCTCCGCTCCCCTAAACGTCACAACTCGGGTATCATAAGAAAATCCGACATTTGCGGTCGTATTTACCACTTTGGTGGGTTGTTCATGTACGCTCCACTCATGATTTTAATATTTCCGACTGCACTTGAAGGCAGTATACGCCATTTGGCATGCGGGCTGCAAAAAAACTGAAACGCAGACCATGAGACCGGTCCATTAGTAGAAACGGACGCCATTTGAGCTTCTAATGTGTATTTAACTTTAACTGCCTCTAACGTTAAGTCTGCAGCACGTGTGACACGTATACATATGAAATCGAGGTTTGAGTAAAGGTTTCAGGAGGGGGTTTGTGGCCAAGCCTGTCCGATGTTGTCTTCTCATTCATTCAAATGTACAGTTCAAGGCCATGACGTGGAGGTTGTGGGACAAAAATAGCTGTTTCCATTATTTATCTTCTTTAAAGTCGGTTGAAGAAAGCAGCCAATTAGGCCTGTCTGCCTTCGAAAAATTTAAACTAAGAAAACATTATAACATTATACTTAACATCCTATAATGTTCTCGTTTATTTAATCGATTACTGTAGAATTTAAACACGGCATATACTTGCTAATAAAGGTACAGTATGATAGCAGTTATCAAAATCATGATGCAAACATGAAACAGTTTTTGAATACGTGAGGAATAAGGTGTAGTATATTATATGAAAATTTCTAAACAAACAAAAAATTCAATTAAAAGCATTTTATAAAATACAGTTCCATTTATTTGGCAGCTATATAATGTAACAAAATAACATTTGAAGGTATATCCTTTATTCAGTCACATTGGGAAGGAGCCCCCCCCCCTCTCCCAGCAGACATTGCGTTGAGCATGCGCACTCTGACCATTCTCGTAATACTTCTGGCAAGCCAAGCAGCATAGGCATATAGCTGGCAAGTAGTTGAGGATGAGGTGAAGCGTGGCCGGTCGTTGTTGGTGAAGTAAAGTACCTGAAATAGCTATACACTTGTCTGATCGAAATTTCATGGAAGATACTGGTAAGATTCTGAAACATTTATCTTTATTAATAAACTTGGTCTAATGCAGCGACATTTTTAGCACTTCGGTAGGGGGCGAAATGGCTAATGTTAGCCAGCTAGCTAACGTGGAGAACTAGCTGGTGCCGACTATTCACTGGAAAGAGAGCATTACTTCCTGGTACATTGCTGTTGGTTATAGTTAGCTTAGGTGCTTAAGATTACAAGCAATTAGTGAACTTTCGCCAAATAACAAAATATATAGCCCCAGTTACCTGAAAAGTATAGCTAGCTATAGTGTTATCTAGCTATTGAATAAAACAAGTTCATGTTTATTAAATTATAGCTAATGTTAACTTGATGCAACGTTGCTTCCCATGAAATAGACTGAGTCCCAACTGGATTACATGATGTAACGCATGTTAGCTAACGTTAGGCCTCTGAACCTGGTTGAATTTTGTCTGTGCAAACAACGTCCCGGTTGCGACATGCATGGCCCCACATCGCAAACAAGGATAATGGCAATAGATTTAATTATCAATGTGACGTAAGTTGATTCGTGTTTGAGTTTTAGGCGGCCACACGTTGCGCAATTTAAGCGACTGATCAACAAGGGCGTGTTATTTTTAGGTAACGCTAGCAATTACACTAAAGCTGGCATCCGTGTACAATTAAGGAACAAGGAAGTATCTTGTTGCAACAGCTGCTGCTTCTATCGGGGTCGACCTTTTTTGGTTATGGTTTGAATATTGCAGTATGGGTTTGAGCAGGTGAAATGTTATTTATTGCGTTAGAATGATTACCATTTAACTACTATAATGAAGTCTGCATCCACTACTGTAGTGGAATGTAAATATGTTCTGGTAAATTATTTCCATGTGTTGTTTTGAACTGTACTATATTTTGTGGGTGTTGTATGTTAACAGTAAATTGTAGGATCTTTGGGCCATGTGACTCCACACTTAAAAGCTCCTGTAAGCTTTATGTACATTTTTAGCAATTTCTTGCAAGTCTACATGTTAAAAGGTATATTTTTCCCAAACTAGCAGAGTTTTTATTTAATTTATTTTAGTATTCTCATCACTATTTCTGGTGAAATTAATTTACTTTTAAATATACGTCTAACACGAGTGACATGATCTAAATTCTACTAGTCTGATGGTGACACTCAACCCTGCTTTTTAACAGACCTGCACCTCTCAGACGAGCCCATGACGGGAATGCTGGACACAGACTCCCCCAACAGTGGGGACTCCCCTGCCATGGAAGGCGCTGGAGACGGCTTCGTTCCTGGCCTTCCTCCTCTTCCCCATGCTGATGAGTGGCCCCTGGACCAGGTTCCTCCAGACACTCTGACCACCACATTGCCTGAGGACTCAGATCTGTCCCATGATGCCATGAGGCAACAACAGCCAAACCAGCAACTGAATTCCACAGAGCTGGGATCTGTGAAGAAGGCGGTGGAGCAGTTCCAACTTGCAGGTGCTCAGCTCTTCCTAGAGGAGCAGCCACCACTGCCGCCGCAGCACACAGAAGAGGCCCAGCAGCCATCGGTAGAGTATACAACAGAGTCCCTGGAGTCTCTGCAACAGAGCCAGGAGATGACTGTAGAGCCAGAGCCAGAGGCTACAGGACAGGATGACACCCAAGGTAATTAAAATGGGTATTGTTAATGGTTGCTAATATGTATCCCATATATGTTTTATGCAGAGTTGGTCCCTTTATGTGGGACCAGAATTGCTTCTGGAATAAACGGAAAACAATGAGATATCTGACTTACAAGTGAAAATTTTTAAACATTTGTGACAAATATCAACTTGCTCGTTTTCTAGCATGCAGCATACTTTTTTTTCTTCTACTATTCAGTCAATTGAGTGGTTAAAAATTCCTATAGCCAAGCCAAACACCATCTGATTGATCAAATAGTAGCATAATTTCCCAACATTAATCTAACATTAGATGGTGCTGCTGGTCCCATGGGTTTGTCTACATTGGAAAGCTCCAGCTATTATGATGCCACTTGACCCCTTTTTGTTTGCTACTCCCAGATGGGACCCAGGCACCACAGATGACAGAGGACGGCATGGAGCTGGATGATGCATCCAAGGAGACTTCACAAGAACCTGCTGTTACTGCAGAGTCAGAGCTCCCTTCTGAGTTTGAAAAGCTCTTTAAAGGGTGTGAAGAGAACCCAGAAGACTTCAATGGTTGGGTCTATCTGCTGCAGTATGTGGAGCAAGAGGTGAGAGAAGATCAGGTAGATTATTCAGACTAGGGCGAGTTTGTATCTCTTCTAAAATTCAAGAGAATGGTAATTTACATTTTTACATAATCATACAGTAGTGATACAGGCTAAGCTAAGAGTTATTAGATTGAAAGAGAAATGTTAATGTATTGAAAGTTATTTTGAAATGATGTTTAGATTATGTTGTCACTTTTTCCACAGAATACCCTTGAAAATATGGAACAGGCATTTGACGTATTCTTCCTCCGCTATCCCTACTGCTATGGCTACTGGAAGAAGTATGCAGATATAGAGAAAAAGCATGGCAACATACAGGTTGCAGAAGAGGTAAATATGAGAAACCAAATCTCATAATACATCAGCACACCCATATACCGTGATTAGCGATTCTTGCTTCTCTTGCATTAATTTCCTACTTTTTATATCTGATACGTCCTCTACAAGGGGGCAACATATGAAAAGGATTTTTAGGAACAATACTTGAAAGAGGGGTATCCTTTGTATGTTCCACACATTGGCATGGTATTGCAGGACCACGAGGAATGGTGCACCCAGCTTATGGCGGGGACTCATTAAAAGATTTTCCCGACTATGAAAAGATTGTGCAGCCCACATTTAACAACTGAAATTTGCAAATTTCCAGTCTCTTGTGACGCGCACACATAACGACGGCTGTCTTTGAGGAGCACAAATCTAAAGATCTATTTAAAAATCTATTTCTGCCTAGGGCTGTTTGCTGACTGTGTCCAGAAATAGCCACTCATGGAATTCCCCTGTGAATGGAAATTAAATTGTTCCAGTCATTGACAGCCTTGTTTATTTTTCATCTGTCCCAAGGTGTACAGACGGGGCTTGCAGGCCATCCCTCTCAGTGTGGACCTGTGGCTGCACTACCTGACCTTCATCAAAGAGAATGCAGACCCCACTGACCCAGAGACTGAGGGACGCATACGAGCGTGAGTGAAAGACTCTTACTTTCATCTCCCTCCCTCCTTCCTGTGGTTATGTGACTCTTCTCAGCAGAGATATAATAGCAATGTGGTTATTTTATACTTGTACAGTTCAAATTTTCTACATCGGTGTAGATGAATGAACTGAAACCACGAGAGGTGACAGTTCATGCATCTGTTTGGTGAACAACACTGTAGTGGGCTAGAGAGACTGCAAAGACAATTGCATGAGGGTCACTCTCATTCCTAACCTTTATTTTCTGTCCTCTAGTGCCTATGAACATGCAGTTCTTGCGGCAGGCACGGACTTCCGCTCAGACCGTCTGTGGGAGGCATACACCAACTGGGAGACAGAGCAGCAGAAACTGGCTAACGTCACCGCCATCTATGACCGTATCTTGGGCATCCCAACCCAGCTGTATTCCCAGCACTTCCAGAGGTAGGGGGAAAGAACAGGATAAAAACTGTGTTCATGATGGAATGTTCGCGTCTTATTTGATCAACTCCTCTGTAGTGGCCTAGTGATATGAAAACTCAGTACTTCTCTTCTTGGCACTCAGCATTAGAGATGGATTGGTGTAAGACCCTGTGATGGCTTTCTGTCCAAGGGGTGTACTTGTACACCTAAAAAGATTCACACCACAGAAACCTGAGATGAGCTTTCTTTCTTTAAGCCACCTTGACTCAAACAGTGCTTGTTTAAATGTTTGCAACATTTCTCTTCTTTGGTGCAGTGTTCTGAGCATTTGAGATCCCTTGGAAACTCTACATCTCATTTTTATTTTGGCAGGTTCAAAGACCATGTGCAGAACAACAACCCGAAACACTTCTTGTCTGAGGAGGAGTTTGTTCAGCTGAGGCTGGAGCTCTCCAAAGCTAACATAGCAGCCACAGTTAGCGAAGATGGAGATACGCCTGTTGCTGAGGAGGAGCTACCACCCGGTACCGATGATCTTCTGGACCCTGCTAAGGTACAACTCCAGCTCCCAATCCTGCAGGGGAGGAATGTTCACAAAAATACTGCTAGCAGGGTTTAGCAGGTGCTTGCCAATTCTTCCATGGTGAAAGGGAAAGAAAGAAATCTGTTCAGGTTTGAAGAGGTGTCTTTCCATTAGCAGCCAAGCCAATGAATGCCTGGGGGATTCAAGTTGGCATCCAGGCAGGGACTCGGCTTAAACTGGGTCAGGATCGACCGTGGCCCAATGACTCCAGCACCTGCCCCCAGAGCTGGCCAAAGGCTGATATGCAGGGTGCATACATACCTGCCCTTCCACAGGCTTCTTATCTCTGGCAAGCTCATGGTGATGTAAATCCTTGGCAGCAGGACTTGCAGTTTTTACATCAAGTGGAGAATGTGATACGGTAAAGCGTACATGAAGGTGTTGACCATGTGCTGTGTTTGTGTTCTAATATAGAGGGTGACGGAGATTGAGAATATGCGCCACAAGGTGATCGAGGCTCGTCAGGAAGTGTTCAACCACAATGAACATGAAGTCAGCAAGCGTTGGGCCTTTGAGGAAGGGGTATGTGCTCCTATGTTTTCTCTCTGCCAGTATCATTGTAACTTGTAAGATGTTTAGCCCTTTTGTGCTTTTGACATTATGAAACTAGTAGATCATTAATGAGCACCTAGTACACAATTTACTGAAATAGAGGGATGTTATAACATTCAATAATGTATGTCTTTTTAGATTAAGAGACCCTACTTCCATGTCAAAGCCCTAGAGAAGACCCAGCTGAACAACTGGAAGGAATACCTGGACTTTGAGATTGAAAATGGGACTCCAGAGCGTGTGGTCGTTCTCTTTGAACGATGCCTCATCGCTTGTGCGCTCTATGAAGAGTTCTGGACTAAGGTAACCTGACCTTTAACCTCTCACTCACTCCCACTGACCCCCTGCACTTCCCCATCAACGATGATATCACATCGACACAGTAAATCGTCCTGCACTCTCTCTTTGCGTGTAACGTTGATATGTGACTGTATCTGTTGTATTAGGGGATGGCCAGCTTGCCACACAAGATTTGACTGCAGCATTTGCCAACTACTACGTTGCATCTTCTCCGTCTCCCACTACCTTACAGAAACTTATCTAATTGGTTCCATGAAGGTGCTGATGGGTTTACACAGAAAATTTCTAAAAACGATCTTGTCAATGAAGAAATTCACTGTTTCTGTCAACTGAAAATTTTGGTTTAAAACGTGTCTTTCTTTTGCCTTTGTCTTTCTCTGTTCTATTCTCTGTCCTCTCCTGCACTTCTTCCAACTCCCTTTCTCTTTTTCACTCTCAAGTATGCAAAATATCTAGAGGGCTACAGCATTGAGGGTGTGAGACATGTCTACAAGAAGGCATGTACCAGCCATCTGCCCAGGAAGCCAGCCATCCACCTGCTGTGGGCAGCCTTTGAGGAGCAGCAAGGTGAGTGACACTCATTCAAAGCAACATGCAAATGGGACACAGTCAAATTAACTGAGGAGAGCATGAGGGGAACTAATCAGTCTCTTTATGGGAATGAAAGATGTTCCAAGGGTGAGACTACATGACACAGTACATAGCGCTACAGACGTACAAACTATACATGTCCCCTCATGTGAATTGAGTTAGACCATGTTCACTCTATTTAGCTTTTTTTCAAATTCCCAGCACTTCTTTTGCATTTAAGGTAATGGAGCGGACGGAAAGCAGCCGTGATGGAAAAAGCGCTGTGCCTGTGTTTATTTTAGGCAGAGGTCATTTTCTAAAGTTGAGAAAAGTTCAAATCTTTGAAGAGCGCAGATGATGTTGACTGTTTTTTTTTTGTGTGCCAACTAATCACTAATGAAAAAGAGGCAGGGCTTCATGATACATAGGCAGCTGACAGTTTATTACAACAACAACCAGAATGAAAATGGATAATGTCCTGGTAGAAATGTTGGTCGTAGTTGTTTTTAAAAATATATTTTTTTAATGGAACATAGTGTGAACATGCCCTTATTTCTTCTGTTTCCCTCAGGGAATGTTGAGGAGTCTCGTGGTATCCTGAAGGCACTAGAGGAGGCAGTCCCAGCTCTGGCCATGGTGCGCCTTCGGAGGGTCAGCCTGGAACGTCGCCATGGTAACTTGGAGGAGGCAGAGGCCCTGCTGAGGGAGGCCATGGCATCCGCAAAGAATGATAGTGAGACATCGTTCTATGCTGTGAAGCTGGCTAGGCAGTTGCTGAAGGTGCAGAGAAGCCTAAGCAAGGCCAGGAAGGTGCTGCTGGATGCTATCGAGAAAGACCAGGTGAGAGCTGGTTGGTGACCTCTTATATTGACTTGGAGAACTAAAACAAAATGGAACTGTTGAGAAATGCAGAGTTATTCAGATGAGTTTTGCACATCTGAACCGTTTACTTCATTGTTAGGATGTAGTCATTTCACCTTCAGTGCATTCAATTCAGAGTAAATTGAAGCTGCAGTTCACATGATAGTTATTGAAGAAAATGCACTACCTAAATTGATGGAGGAGGTGAAAGTGGATTGAACCACCTTCCCAACTCGGCTTTATTGCATGTGTTGCATGCACATTGATAGTTTTTGTGGCTTTCCAGACAAGTCCGAAACTGTATCTGAACCTGCTTGAGCTGGAATACAGCGGAGACGTGCAGCAGAACGAGGCAGAGATCTTGGCTTGTTTCGACCGAGCCCTGAACAGCCCACTGCCTCTTGAGTCTCGCCTCCTCTTCTCCCAGCGCAAGGTTGAGTTCCTGGAGGACTTTGGCAGCGACATCAACGTGTGAGTTCCCTGTTACTTGCAGTCACTGGAGAAGTTGACAAATAACAATTGAAAGTGTTTTGTCATGCTTGATGTTTACTTTTCATTCTTTTACAGGCTTGTGACCGCGTATGAGGAACACCAGAAACTACAGAAAGAAAGCGAGCCAACAAAGAGGAAAGCAGAGAATGGGTATGAGAGAGGTGGAAAATGGAAGAGGGATCTGGAGGATCAGAAAAATGGGGCACACAACTTTTTTATAAATACACTTTTCGAATAACTTGCCATTCAGGGATAAGATTGGTAGCAGTTTTACCTGTGTGTGCTGTTGTTATTCATTGCACTACAGTGCATGCCAACTCTTAAGTACATGTATGTTTAGTGGACGGTGCAAGCTAGCTTTGCATCTTCTCAGAAGTGTTAACAATTTAGTGTATGCACTACAGCACACTAATAAACACTAATGTACAACAATTGAGTAAAGAGCTGTACTCCTAGTCTGTACTCCTAATGAATTGTTTAATTTAGGCTGACAATCTCAATAAGCACACTCTTGTTACACAGCTTTGGATTCTAACCCTGAATATGTTTAAATGGGACTTCATTACATTTGATTGATTTGAAACTACTTGTCTCCACAGCTCTCAGGAACCCGACTCCAAGAGACAGCGTGTGGATGACAATTCCTCAGGCTCGGGAAACATGACGCAAGACATGCAGGCCAACAACTCGGCATACAACTACAACTGGTACCAGGTGAGTCCTACATCTGAACAGTTGAAATGCACTGAAAACCAAGTATCCTTCACTTTCACTATATGTCACACCTTGCGTGTATAGGTCATATGCGACAACCATTTAATATCTCCCCTAGTAAGCGTTTGTTTGAATTTAAATGGCTGTCAATTGCGCAAGAGAAAGCAATCCATTTGTGGCTTTGCCTACTGGAAATGTCCGTAATTGAGCTAGTGTAATGTGCTCAGTATAAATTGGTCAACTTTTCTCTTTCTTTCCTCCTTTCCAGCAACAATACGGCAATTGGGGACAGAACAACTGGGGGCAGTACAACCAGTATGCCCAGTATAACCAATACTACCCCCCTCCTCCTACATGATTGACAAAGTCTTCACATGAAGAAGGAGACTCAGAAGAAAGCATCCTTTCTGTCCTGCCTAGATCTGTCTAGTCCCTCCTTATTTGATCGTATTGTTTCAAGACCATTGATGGCTACATTCATCATCTCCAACACTGGCTGCTTTTGTGTTCTTTAATGCATGTGTTTGTGAAGGCAAATTGATTTCCCCTCTGTGAAAAAGGCTCATACGTTTTTAAATTTGAGATTGGATGACTTAGTTTGGTCTCTCTTTGAGGAAATGACTTGTGTTAAAGATTTAGATTTGTAAAGGAGGCATTCATGGATGTAACTCTGAGCCCCCTGTTTCTGCTTTCCAAACAGATTTTTAATATTTCAAGGTTGTTTTGTTTCTGGAAAGAAACAAAGAGTTTCTCATTTTTTATTTTGACTTAATTTCATAATAAAGAGATTGATATTCTGATGTGTCCCTTATTGAATGAATCATATCATTTGGTCCCTAAATAGCTGAAAGGTGACCTCATTCCTATACTGACTGAAATTGGGGGTTTCCTACCCCTTTAATGCAGGAGCCGTGCAACGAGCGGGATTTACACTGGGAGAAACGGGGAATACTTTTTAAAAATTGTATCTTATTTTTAAATGTATTTAATCTTGCTGGGCGGGCCGCCCAGGTAGAGCCTATGGGAAACACTGTAACCTCTTGAGCAGCCAACTGCACCTGCAGCGTCTCTACCACTCATTGACCGGTCCGTCAGTGCGCGCACTTTGCAAAACAAAACTTTTACACTTGGAAGAAACCAACGATAGGCAAAGGGGGTGTGTGACTTTTTGAGGTATGATCTATGACATAATTATAAGAATACGTTTGACTCATAATATAAAACGATCATAACTACATATTATAAAACAAATGGTAATAAAATAAAAAAACGAAATCAGAAAAAAACTGAGGGTGCACGTGGGCATGACGCTTCTGAAAAGACCCATATTGTTTGGCGGAAGAATTACATGTAATGATTATTTTATCATTATCACTCGTCCAGAACTATGGAATATTTGCACTTTTGTGTGTGTGTGTGGAGTTACCGCCGTTTTATAAAAGCATGAAGCCACCGGGCCCCGTGTACGTGTTAATATAAAACCTTGCCCCAGACAGTGGATGGGCGTGGCCACAGCTGCTTAGCAGGCCTTCCCGGTGTACGTAATGTAGCACATGCGCGTTGTAGACCCACCGATAGCCCTTTCTATGCTTAGCGTTGATCGACTAGCATCAAACGAGGTAAGGCCTGTGTAAATTAACGAAAACGCCATATATTTTTGATGTTTCGACAAAAGTTGACATAGGAATATATGTCATATGTCCTTATTTATCATAAAGTATGGATTATTTTGTGGAGTTAACTCAAATTACTTATTTTTATGGTACTTTATGAAACCCGTGCCCCATGTGGCTAGTAACGCTAGCATAGCATTAGCTTGACACAAGCAAGCTTGTTCCACTTGCAGGCACGTTGCATTGAGTGGATTCTCTTGAATCTTCAAGTCACTGTAGTTTGTCAATGGGTGCCTTTTTGTTTGTAGTGTGTGTCGGTGTTAAAATAACTTGATCTAAGGAGCAATAAGTTATACACTTGTATTACAAGTCATTTGGATTTGGTAGCCAATGTTAGCTAACACTTAAAAACTGACGCAGCTGGGTTCCTATAATTGGGTAGTAAAAACAAATGAGTGACATTGCTTGCCCCTTCCGTGTTTTGTTCCAGCATCAAGATGCAGCTCTTCTTGCGTGCCCAGAACACTCACACCCTTGAGGTGACGGGACAGGAGACTGTCGGAGACATTAAGGTAAAGTGTTGGTTAAATGTCATCAGACCCTTTCTCTCACTGCATTTGAATGTGTTATACTGTCATATAATTTAAAGCGGAGACCTGGCTTGCACCTGTAATGATTTAAGGGGAAGTAGTCATCCAAACCTTGCTGGAGAATAACACTGCCAGTTGCTTGGTGTATTTCAGGCTCATGTCCAGGCTCTTGAAGGTCTCCTGGTTGAGGACCAGGTGCTGTTGCTTGCCGGGTGCCCACTGGAGGATGAGTCCTCCCTGGCATCCTGCGGTGTCTCTGAGCACTGCACCCTGGAGGTGGCTGGCAGGCTGCTGGGAGGTTAGTATACTCATGGCATCACAGATAACTCTGGATACGTTTGTGGGAAACCCAAACTCGTTGAAAAGCTGTTGAATGTTTGATATGCTCAGCAACACCTGGAACATGGCTAGTCCTGTACTGTCCCATGAAAGTGACATGGCTGTCATGGGAGAGTATAGGACTAGCCCCAATAATCAATTATGTTTTGTTTCAGAAAGCTGTAGAGTTTGAGTTGGTCCTGGGCATCATACCAATTAATACTTTGCGTCATTGTTGCCTATTTCCTTTCTCTCCACCAGGTAAGGTCCACGGCTCTCTGGCCCGTGCCGGAAAAGTGAGGGGGCAGACACCCAAGGTTAGAGGATCTTGTACTTTTTACTGCACTTTCTGTTCCAGGTTTACACATAAATCCAAAAGCATTTAGAACAGATTTCAGTGACCTTAATATGAACTCTTGCATTTATGATGGACTTGTCTATTAATAAGCTTGTTGCAGTTTCTGGATGGAATGGGCTTTGACATTGTCTCACTAGGTTATGATGCATTGTGAGATCTAAGAGAAATAACAGAAATGTCCCTTCCCTGTCACTTTCTCCAGGTTGACAAGCAGGAGAAAAAGAAGAAGAAGACTGGCCGTGCTAAGCGTCGCATCCAGTACAACAGGCGCTTTGTGAATGTTGTGCCCACCTTCGGAAAGAAGAAGGGACCCAACGCCAACTCCTAAATCCCATCCCATCAGTTTTTACCAAGTTAAATGTTATCCTGTACAGAATAAAGATTTGGCTTGGATAAAAGATCAGTGTATGTTTGGGGTCTCTTTTGAATGAGTCAATATTTGAAGTGTTTCTTACTAAACCTATACTGGAACAAATTCTTCCTTTCAAACACTTGCCCCTGTCTTCAATAAATATTTTGTAAGCAGAAGTCTTAACCCATAAGAACCCGGACCCATTTCTCCTTACAGGAAAATTATGGGGGATATAAAACAGACCAAATGGACCATATAGAACACATTTCAAAAAATAATAATCACTATTGTCAAAGATCTGTATTGTGACATATATGCTACATTGGGCGTATATGGTAAATGTAATTTAAATTTTTAAAATTTGACAATGTTATGTTTACATAGTCCAATTGACCAGGATCAATACAATTGATAGACCAGTATCCACACATGTACAGTGTAGAAAAAGTATTCACCCCCCCTTGAAAACACAAAGTACTCT
>OMLI01101435.1:10164-20164 GCA_900302605.1 Rondeletia loricata
GGGGGTGTGTGGTTGTGTGTGTGTGTGTGTGTGTGTGTGTGTGTGTGTGTGTGTGTGTGTGTGTACCTGTGTGTGTACGTGTGTGCATCAGTCAGACAGTGGAAGCAGCTTCCTCAGAAAATAAAACATAAAACCATTTAGTAGGCTAGGCTATTTTTAGCCGGGCATCGCGAGATGGGCAGCTCTATATCTATGATCTGCTCGAGACTGTCCGTCCGTCTGTCTGTCTGTCTGTCTGTCTGTCTGTCCGGTCATTGTTGAACTGCGCATGCTCGATTGTTGAACTGCGCATGCTCACAGACTGGGGAGAGAGAGAGAGAGAGAGAGAGAGCGAGAGAGAGAGAAAACTGAACAAACAACACAAAATCCAGAAAACTGAACAAACACAAAATCCGTCTGCTAAAGCAAAGGCTGCTTGAAGACATTCCGCTTCGGAAACGCTCTATTTTTAGTGGGTTTTGGGGTAAACTGATTAAGCTGAATGGACACAGAGAGAGGAAAAAGAGAGTGCGAGAGAGAGAGAGAGAGCGGGAGTCCGTGAGCATGCGCAGTGGCATGTAAATACAGAATCGAAACTTGTGGAGTTGTGTATTTGTTCGTTTGTGGGCACTATTGGAGAAAACTACCTAGCCAGGGCAGTTCGTATGCACTTACTTGTGTTGGACAAAACAAAGACACAGCTATGGGAGCTGCTAAACACTCGTTTGGAATACAATGGATGTCAATGGCTCGCCAACTGCCCAATTTCGGAACGCGCGTACACGGCGAGAGGGGGTGAGTTGAACAAAAATCATGACTGATTTACATCTCCACATAGACAATGTCAACAATTAACCTGGGGTCTTAGCAGACCGGCCAAATCCTTTAACTCAGTAGGCTAAAAACTAGCTAGTTTGTGGCGTTCCTGCTTGCTCGCTCCTTCTCTCTCTCTCTCTCTGTGATTTGAGCCACCGTTTTTTTCGGCTTTAGTCGGTCTCTGGCTTAGTATTGTATGTGATGATCTCGGGCGAGCCGGGCTTGGGCTTCAACTCACTTGGGTCGGTTCAGTTTGGGTTTGAATTTTCAGGCCCGTAAACCAAACACAGCAATCGTTATCCATGCAAACTCACAAATACACATTCCCCTCCACGCTACATAGGTGCCCAGCTGTTCCGTGGCTTTGCACACAGTCTTGTTATTAGATAACAACACATGATAGATAGCATTGCCTGAAATGTGAAACAGCTGGATGACCATTTGCTCAAATTCCATAAAATTGCATCTAGCATAAAATCTGCAACCACTACAAGCTCAGACAGCTTCATAATTAGCAAGCGGGCTCCCGTTAGCTAACGTTTACATACCTCGACATGCTTTTTCAGGTTGGATGGCAAGTTTTTGAATGCAGCGATGTAGTTTGTGCGCGTTAAGCAGAGCAAACATTTAAAACGATATTAATCTTTTTGAATTTCACAAATCTCAAACATGGACTTGAGATATGGACATTGGTGCTCTGGTGGCTAAGAATCGTCCTTATCTTCTGCCGTCACCATCATTACCGCCGCCAAGTTCAAATTGAACTTCTCAATCACTGGTGCAACAAGCAAGCACATTGAACTTGACTGACAGCGTAGTAGGAGTAGGCTACTGTGATTGTTTTTTCTCTTGTGAGGAACACAGCGTGTGGCCAATCGCATTTTAGAAAAGAAAAAAAAGATTCAACTGCTGACTTCAAAGCTATGCTTCAAAGTAACGAGTAACGACAACCTTCATAGAAATGTAGTGGAGTCAAAAGTACAATATTTATCTTTCAAATGTAGTGGAGTAAAACATTTTATAAATACTCAAGTAAAGTACAATACTCTAAAAATTTACTTAAGTACAGTACTCAAGTAAATGTACTTTGTTACTGTCCACCCCTGGTTGCAACCATATCTCAATGTTAACAGAACGGCGTGGTGAACGGAGCACCTGAGATGCTTAGGCTGCGCTCATGTGTCAGAAGGAAGACGGATTCCATAGACAAACGCTTCTGCTTCGACATTGAGGTGGTGGAGAGGTGAGAGGGGAGGATAAATGGGAGGTTGCATGTCCATAACGCATGAATGTCTTTTGAATAAATAAATTGATAGGTAGATGTGGCTCAGTGGTTAGTACAGTCTCCTCACAGCAAGAAGGTCATGGGTTCGAATCTCCGCCCCTGTCCTTTCTCTGTGGAGTTTGCATGTTCTCCCCGTGTTTGCGTGGATTTCCTCCCACAGTCCAAAGACATGTCTCTAAATTGCCCATAGGTTTGTGTGCAGTATTGTATATGATGTGTATGTATATATGATATGGTATGTATATGATGGTATGTAAAGCCCTTTGAGACATGCTTGTGATAAAGGGCTATATAAATAAAGTTGACTAGACTAGATGTATGGCTAGCGTTGGAATGGGCTCCGGTAAAATTATGCTTATTTTCTGCAGACATGGCGTCATCACCCTGCAGGCTGTCTCGGACTCCAACAGGCGCCTGTGGATGGAGGCCATGGATGGGAAAGAACCTGTATGAACATATCCAGTATTAAAAAATAACAATTACACAATAACATCAGGAAAGCATGTAGGTTACATAGAACAAGCGCGACCAACCTCCATGACAAATTTCAGCCTCCTGGGGCGAAAACTGTGGCCGCTACTGGGTGGGACACTTTTGTGGACCGACCGACCGACAGGACAGAGCTATAGAGCTGCGGTCGCAGCTAAAAAGTGTCTAGATTGTGATACACTCATATGATGATAAAGCTAGGGTAAACAACCTACATCTATTATTATATTAAAGACAATTAACTTACCGTAGTATTATCTTAAATATTTTTTTAAATGGCAATGAATGAAATGTCAGACTTCTTTGTTTATACCCTATCTTCCTTTCTTCAGATCTACACTCTGCCTTCTTTGCTCAGCAAGAAGGAGGAAAGTAAGTATCCTGATTTATTCTCTGCTTGATAGACGAACTTGTGTTTATTCAGCAGAATTCCATTCTTTGACATTTCTTACACTACACTGTATCAGAAATGATGGTAGAAATGTGTGTATTTGTTTTACAGCATTTCTCAATGAGGCAGGCTTCAGCTTTGTTAAGAGGTGTATTGAACTGGTGGAAATGAGAGGTAATTCATATTGTTAAATTATGCATAATTCTGCATTTTACAGTGTTGATTGATCAAGTATGTTGAAATATTTGTTGCGTGTGCATGTAGGCATTAACACGCTGGGACTGTACAGGACTGGAGGAGTCAACTCCAAAGTGCAGCGGTTGATGTCTACTGTGTTTGGTAAGGAACACACTGCCTCCCTCAGTATGATGTTATTTCCTGCATGGAGAAGGTTTACTCCAGCATAATGTAGCATCATTAAATGGTGTAACAAAAAATCGGTCATCAGTCATTACGGATAAGTCATTTGGTATCTACTGATATTTCCCTGTAGCGTCCACAGCTCCTCCTGACATTCACCTGGATCAAGACATGTGGGACAACAAGACCATCACCAGTGGCCTAAAGAATTATCTCAGGTAACATACATACCAGCATTTTCAAATAAAACTGCTCATGAATTATTAACTTAGGTACAAGATGCTTACGGTTTCTAATGTATGGACAGGTGTCTGGCGGAACCTCTGATGACCTACAGATTGCATAAAGATTTCATCAAGGCTGCCAGTAAGATCACTCGTTGCCTCTTTCAAATCATAAAGCTCCTCTGAACTGATCTGAATAAACAACCACTGATATGATAGATATAACAAATCCACAACTCCACAAGTTTAGATTCTGTGTTTACATGCGCATGCTTACGGAAGAAGCACCTCACGTCGCCCACTAGCCATTGAATCTACTCACTTGTTTTACAGAGTCTGATGACCAGAAGTATCGAGTGAGAGCGATTCACGCCCTTGTTCACAAACTACCAGACAAAAACAGAGAAATGTTGGACCTCTTAACCAATCACCTTCTCACGTACGTGCCTATTAACCATTACTGCTCTTGTATTTACCAACGCAAAAAAAAATCACTTTGGCTTTTAGCACATTTTGTTTTCCTAAAAACTTCCAAATGCATTAATTGGGGATATTTTTGGTACTAGATTTATGAAAAATACCCTTTTATCTGGGGTGTTTGCTTCAGTGAGATCCTGCTATCTCCCATGTCCTATTTTCCCATTGACTCCATAGAGAATATGCACTGAAAGCTAACCCTATATGTTTTCACCTATAATGGCAGGAGGATTACTTATTTTTGTATCGATAATTCAGGAACAGGACTTGACTGCCATTCATAAAACCACCTATTCCACACTATGCTTATGTATTCAAAGCAAGGTCTACCTCAAAACCCAATTCAGCTTCATACTAGACACCTGATACCAGATTTGTCTGCAAGAAAGGCAAAATTTAAAAAAACATATATTGTCAGGCTAAAATATGCAATGAAATGTTTCACAGTGAAATGCATACATGAAATGATTGCCAGCAAGACAATTTAGTCCAAATAACAAGCATGTGAATACTTTTACAAACTAGAATTTAAATGTTAATTGAAATTGGTACCTTTTTATAAACTTTTAGACTATTCACTAACATTTGGGATGGGGGTGTTTTTTTTAATTGAACGTGTCTTTACCTATCCAACTTTATATTATATCATACATTTTAATAGTTTATTCATTCACCTTACTCCGTTAAATTTCTGATATATATATATATATGTGTTTATAACTGTTAAAAATGCATGCAAAATTGTGTATGTGTGCCAGGGTCTCCACTCACAGTGACCAAAACATGATGACTGTGTCCAACCTGGGAATGATCTTCGGTCCCACGTTGATGAGGTCACAGGAGGAGACGGTGGCAGCCATGATGAACATCAAGTTCCAGAACATTGTGGTGGAGATCATCATTGAAAACCACCATAAGGTAGGCCTACACACACATACACATACACACACACACACACTCGCACAGATACACACACCTTATTGAGGTATGTCTGTGTATGGTCCTGTCAGATCTTTGGCGAGGCCCCAGACCTCTCAGTCCCACTGCCCCAGGCCCCGTCCTCTCGATCTGCCCCTCGAAGGAACAAGGCCATCTGTCTGTCATCTGGAAAGAGGAAGCCCCGCCTCTACCCTCCGGCTCTCTGCCTGGCAGACAACGACAGTGAGTCTTATTGCAGCTTAGAGCTTATTTATCTCATTACTCATGAATACCATGCCTCATAACCTGAATTTGAATGACCTAGTTAAAACAAAGGCCTACTCTGCCTTCCTATTAATACATTTTTCAAGACAGTTTGTGTTCCCCTCGATTTTTTTTCAGGTCACAGACAGAGAAACCTCTAAATTGGTGCGGCTCGAGGCATTGCATATTGGCACAGTAAACATTGGTCAGATGACGTGACCTAATTTGTTGATCATAGTTTATTCAGTAGACTGCTCACATTGTGGAATGTGTAGAATGTGCTCTTACATACACATTTGCCATATTCTCTCTTCCTATTCCTCCAACCCACTCTTGAAAAATCCACCCTAAATCACTTTAGCACTGTTAAAAAACAGCATTTCTGGGCCCATTTTGTTGTTTGGTGGTGTATTTTTCTTATTCCTGTGGATAACTAGCCAAACATAGATGATGTGACGTCATGTTGAGATTTTTCCAGTGCAGCTACAATGGAGTTTGATAGCAGAAACATTTAAAACTATTTAAAACATCAACAGGCTCAAGGGCTTCTTTCTAGACTCACCATTTTGCACTAATATTCAGTGATCATACAGGGAGAAATACATCATAGAAGAGGCAGTGGAAGTGGGATTCGGGTCAGTCCACTCACCTTTTTAGTATTTTATTTATTTAGATAGTTGGAAAGCAGAGAGGGAGCCAGAAGGGGGAGACACAGGAGAGAAAGCTCTGACGGGATTCAAACCTAGGCCAGCAGGAGCACACATGTGGCTTAACGATTCAACTATCTCTGAGCACTGAACTTAATGTTAAGATTTTTATTCAAAGTCTCTCCAGTATACCACTTTTCTATTTCTGTCTCTCCCACCAGGTGATACATTCAGTAGCAGCCCCAGCACGACTCCGATGGGCAGCCAGGAATCTCTCTCCTCCCACTCCTCTGAAAAGAACGGATTGTCTAAGACCTCACCCCCCCTCTCTCCTGCTGCTGTCCCCACCTCCTTCTCCTCCTCCACGCCCTTGACATCTCCCCCTGCGGCTTCCTCCTGCTCCCCGTCCCACCACTCCTCAAATGGGAAAGATCAGAAGAGCCAGGCAGACAGCGCCATCTCCCCCCAACTCACTCCTTCCTCTTCCTGGACCTCCTCCCAATACACCCCGGTCCAGCAGCCCTCCTCTGTCTGCTCCTCCACCTCCTCTTTACACTCAGCGACGGAGAGGAGTCTGCCTGTCAAAGGGAACTCAGCTGCCGCCTCCTTGTTGCCCGTGAAGGAGCCCAGAACGCCCTCCAGAGCCTACTCCTCCTCTGCATCGCTCCAGCACGCATCAGTGGAGCGTGCCTCCTCTCTCAGGGAGGGGAGACCTGTTCAGCGAGCGTCGTCCACCTGTTCTCTGAAGAGCACTCACTCGGTGGACCAGAGAGTTGCGTCCTGCACCTCCTCCTCCGTCGCGGAGGCTAGAGCTACAGACACTACCTCACCTTCTCAGCCGCACAGGACTGCTTATAGGACTGCCTCCTCCTCCTCTTCCTCCTCCTCCTCCTTGTTTCCCTACCAGCTTTCCACATCCTCCTCCCTCACCTCCCTACACATCTCAGAGGGTGCGTGCATTTATCGTGTGTTGTATCTCTCTTTTTGCACCTATTGCAGTTTGGCGAGATGCAAAGATGAAAGGATGAACTGTGTTTACAGTGTAAAGAGGTCAAGTATCAGTCACACCTTATTTTTGGTTCTGATTGCCTGTATTCCACTCCAGATTACAAGAGCTGTCATGGTTCAGTACAGAGTCTGATGTCGTTGGACCCCCAAGACACAACAGCTACACGCAAAGCGTCACGCATCCACATCGGCTCAGATCTGCCTGCAAAACACCCTGCAGCCATGGCCAGCAATGGCTACCAGAGGCCTGGATCAATGTAAGTGTCCGTTTGTGTAAATTTTACTTTGTTACTTTGATATCTCAGGCGGTATGTTGGTATCAATCCACTGGTCTGATTTTGATTAAACTTGGAGCGATGATGCATCTTGGCATTGTGTTCCAGCGTTTACAAAAGTACACTGATTGGCCTAATGGGGGCGCTATAATTAAAGGTCAAAATTTCAAACTTTGGAAGGCCATAACTGCTACACCACCGGACTGATTTTGATCAAACTTGGAGGGATGATGCATCTTGTTACTGATTGGCCCAAAGGGTGCCTGCATCATTTGTGGGGGACGACATGTTTACTGTTTCCTTGTTTTTAGTCTGAGCAATTCATTGGCCAACTGTCATGGATCAAAAACTTAGAGAGTCCGCATTCAGAACTTCCATTGGAAATGTGTCAACTAATAGAGAAGTGAACTTCATGCTCTTCTTACTATTGTACATGATCATCCCATTGAGAAATAATTGAATATGAACTGTCAGCAACTGCTCTTCTTCAGTGTCCCTTTGTTTGGTGTCAAAGTGGTGGTGGGATCACATAAATACTCTTACATTCATTCACACATTCTCACTTTCTCTCTCTCACACATACATACACACCCAAACACAACAACACATTATCAGTGTCATACATACCTTCCATAGTAACCCCTAATGAGTTGATTCAATACCCAAATAACCACACTAGTACTCACATCACAGACCTCTCTGTGCAGGTCCTGCATGGTCCTCAGCCAGCAGCGGTTCAACTCACTCAGCTCCAAAATAGGCTGCACCTTGAGCCGGACTGACTCTCCAGACTGACGGATCATCTCCACAATCTCATCCCTGCTCCTGTTCTCCACATTGATCCCGTTGATCTCCACCAGCCTGTCTCCAGGCACCAGGCCCAGGGCCCGATCCTTGGTCCCAGCACCCGGCTCAGCGAAGTGCACCACACGTCGGCACACCCCTCCATCGGGCCGCCTGTCCAGCAAGGTGGTCCTCCGCAGGGAGAAGCCAAAATCCCCGGTGTTGCGTCGCTGTAGCTCCAATTGCCTTGGATCTGGCACAGGTGGAGCCACTAACACAGGCAGCTGTAGGTCTGCCCCAGAGAAGGTCTTTTCCACCATTTCTGGAATGTGGACTGTTTTCCTGTTATAGCCTTGTGAGTAGAAGCCTTGTCTACGCTGTGGGTCCAAGGCCTTGGCTTCTATCTGAAGAGAAGATGTGGTGGAGATCTGCCAAGAGGGAGTTGGGGCCTCTAAGTGATTGTCCTCTTTGCTCCTCGGGGGAATGGAGAGGTGCCTCTGGCCCACCAGAGAATTAGACCTGGCCAATTCACCAAACTTGGCTGCCCGCTCCTTTACAGAGTTGCGATGATGCACCTGTTCATTTCCTTCGATATCATCACTGGAGGTAGTTGCACTCATTTGCCCCACATCCCGCCTCAGGGTGCTGCAGTTGTCGAGGCGGTCAACCTCTAGGTCCGTCAGGCTGAGCTCCGTGTTGCTGGCCACTTTAATTGGGATAGGACTAGAAATTTCCAGCTTGCACCTCGAGTCCCTCTTGGAGCTCCCTCGGTGGAGGTTGAAGAAGCCTCTCCTTATACTCATCTCCTCCAGGCTCGTCAACTCGGCCTGGGACATTCTCTCCTTTTTGTCTTTCTTGTCTTTCTTCTCCTTCTTCCCCAAGTCCTTTTCCTTCTCCTTCTCCTTGTCTTTCTTAATTAGGTGAAACATGCTTGACTCTCTCTGCCGACTCCTACAAGGTTGGGTTGTTTACAGTGGCGGAAGGAGGGTCCCATACAAATGATCAGATATAGCTCTCAGCACAGGACATGAAAGCATCTAGTTGGTGGGGACACCTTGTAATGTCATCTGCAGGAAGGGTGAAAAAGGAGACAATTAAGAAAGCATTTGTCTAGACAGAGCATAATACAACCCTCCAGTTTAGTGTGACAATATATTAAATCCAATGCCATCCCCACAAGTTGAGGAAGACTTGTCACAGAGATAATAGTGAAATACTCTGAAAGCCCATAATTGTTGATATTTACATTCAGTGTTCTTCCTACAACAGCTTGAATATGGTAATGTCCATAACAGCCACGTAGCCCTCTAAATTAACAAGTAATCATACACTGTACTGTGAGAAGGTACAATGTTATTCTTCTTCCCTTGATATCCACATGCATCATTGTGCAGTTTCATACGTTTTTAACCTGACAAATGTCTTTCAGTCCAAAACATTACAACACAATCCAAATCAGAATAAGAGTATACTATTGGAGCAGCAGAGTGTAAAGGTTGTACTTCTATCAACACTAAAGGAGAAACATCGGGTTTTTGAATTCACATATGCATCACATTGTCTTATCAAAGGAAATCTGAGACAGGATAGGGCCTAAAAGAAAACATGAATATATTGTAGACAATGGTTCTCTCTCTCTCTCTCTCTCGCTCATACGCTCATACACACATACACACACACACACACACACACACACACACACACACACCAGCCCATAATTTCCATAGAGTGATCCTGGATCCATAGCCGACCAGCCTACATAGTGGCCTATTTTTGAACAATTCACACTTAATCCATACTTCATCACATCATCACATCTCTTTATAACATGTGACAGCTAGACTGACCTCCCAGGCACCTGTCCTGGGAATATTCCGGTAACACCTTTTAACACAGGAAATGAGAAAACATCCTTGTTTTTTTTAGCTTTATGTCACTTATTGTACACATGCTATTGCAAGGTTGTTGTTGTTGTTGTAACTAGTCCAGAGCTTGGCCGTAATGCGCTCCCTTTAAGCTGCTTTGCCCTCATTCTTTACAGCACCGGTGGCTTTAGGGAACACTTTCAGACTACAGTGTAAAAA
>OMLI01101442.1:1943-12442 GCA_900302605.1 Rondeletia loricata
TTTCTTGTTTTTGTTTTTAAGGCTCTCATTGGTAGGCTCCCCCTGTATCTTAGTAGCCTGCTCTCTTTCTCTGACCCTGGTTATCAGACTCGGTCCTCTAGGTGGATACTACTCAAAGCACCCAGGGCCCTCACAGAGCTAGGCAAGTCCGCCTTCTCCTGTAGTGCTCCAGAGGCATGGAACAGGCTGCAAAGGGAACTCCACCTTGATGTCATAGTGACACATGGGGAGTTCAAAATGCTGGCCCAAAACTTTGTAAAGGAAGAATGTAACTGTTTTTCATAGGCTGCTGTTTTATTGTCTTATTGAACTATCTGTGTATATTCCTTGTTTTCTGTATTAATTGTAATTGTATTGTTTTAATGATATTACTCTTGTGTTTGCTGCCTTCTTGGCCAGGTCACCCTTGCAAAAGAGACTTGTCTCAATGGGTTTTTTTCCTGGTTAAATAAAGGATAAATAAATAAAAATAAAATAAAACCTTAAAATGTTGACATTTGATTATAGCGCCCTCATTAGGCCAATCAGTGTAATTTGTCAGGATAGCTGGATTTGTGTAGCTCGTTTCATGTCAATCGGGCTTACAGTAGGAGTTGAAATTTAGACTTTTAATTATAGTGCCCCCATCAGGCCAATCAGTGTGATTTTTAAATACCAGAACACAGTGTCAAAATGCATCATCCCTCCAAGTTTCGTCAAAATCAGACCAATGATGTAGCAGCTATGGACTTATTCACACGGCGGCCATTTTGAACACTCGGGGTGGAAACTCTGGATAGGCTATATATCTTTCAGGTAGAGTTTATATATAAGGCATATATATAAAACTAGCGTTACTTCAACACATAAGTGAGGACTTCAGACAGACCGAACAGTTATCAAATTAGCTAGCAACCCCGGGAACAACACCTGCTTGAATTTAGCAGGGAAGTTAGTTAGCTACATAGCTTACTAGTTAGTAAGCCACTAGCTAGCTACCTACACTACTCTGGAAGCTAGCGATAATGGGCCAAATATATTAAAATGTGAACCTATATCCCTCCTGATTCTGTTTTTCAATCGGTATCTGTGAAATGCTAAAAGACTGGACTCTTCCAGGTAGAGTTTAAAAATGCCCGCTGTGTGAATAAGGTCACATTTAAAAGTGTGAATGTAGTCCTTTATAGCGCCCCCATTAGGCCAATCAGTGTAGTTTTTCAAACGCAAGAACACAGTGTGACGATGAATCATCCCTCTGAAGTTCATCAAAATCAGACCAGTGGCAATGATGGAAATTCAAAATGGAGTGGGCGGGGTGATAATGGCTTTTAAACAGCGTTAGGCCATTCACATACTCTTTCAACTCACTGAGATCATTGTTGCTATTTTATAGGTTGGTATTGATTATTGGAGCTTTCCTTTGTCACCATTCCAGTCAGACATTTTTGTGTTTCCCAAGAGATATAGAGATGTATGGAGCAATTACTACCACAGACTTTAGAGAGAGAGAGAGAGAGAGAGAGAGAGAGACAGAGAGAGAGAGACAGAGACAGAGAGAGTCATTTAGAGACTGCCCAGAGGTCTTGTTTGGAGGATCAGCAGTTAACCTTTGACCCTGTGATGAAATGGTGTCTGTATGACTGATGCTCCTGATTGCCTGCTGTTTTCCTTCCAGTCCTTCCTTCCACCTGCAGCGGTTCACAGATTGGTGAATCCCAAAACCGACTGCAGAATGATGTTTACAGTGTTTACAGTGCTCTCGTACCTGATGATGAAGGAAATCAGTGAACATTATAATGCCGTGTTACCTGAAATGAGGAAGCACCTCCTCTACAGTGTTGGTAAAAAAGACCAGAGCATTTTCTCAACCCATTTGCAAATGGTGACTTTGCAATGACTCTAGTCGTTCTTGTTTTCTGCACTATAATTCACGGAACTGTTAAAAGCAGCTTTTAAACATGTTATTTTCAGCATAATGTCACTTGTCACCGATACAACGTGTTTCTAAAGTCAAGCTGCAAAACTCGGATGTTTTTCCAGTCGTGACGTTCTTTGTTGCAGCACATATAATGGGCGGTGCCTGGCAGATTTTAATTACACAGAGTGACCAATTACCATACGCTGTGATAAGGTTCTCTTTTGTAAATGTTATAATGGGATTAGCGACGCCGCAGTGCACCAGTGCCACAGTACAGCTAACTAATTATGCCAGTGAATAACTGAGCCTGGACTTTACCCAAAATACTGAGAGAGAGAGAGAAAGAGAGGATTCCTCCTGGAACTGAAACAAAATGGTGGTAGTGTTTGGAGAGAGAAAGCAGCTGTTCAATAGGAATCTTCGTTGATGGAGCGAATGGTTGCGCTCATGTATGAACATTTACATGCAATGTAATGACAGCACTATGGGCATTATCTTCTTTTATGGCCTTTATTGCTTTTGTCACATGACACACTGGATAATGAATGATGAATGATACAAAAACAAGCGACTTCCTGTCCATTATAGTCATGCTCCAGAGTTTCTGCAAAGCAAATATCAAATCCGCTTAGATTCTGCGAGCTATAAAGCTTATGAAAAGGATCCATCACACATATCTCTGGGCAGAAAGTGTCATTGGGTTCTGTATGTTCATTGTGAGTGGCTTGAGTGTAGAAAGAACTCAGTGGCACCGGCGGTAATCCATTAGTTTGAAATGTAATTCAAATATAACTCGGGGCATCTCGGCTTCATTTTCATTTGTAGATTTTTCTGAGCGTGCTTATTGCTTGGGTTGCACGTGTCATCGCTCTCTGTCTAGGGCTGGACGCTCACTTCGTCGGCACTGTGTACAAGAGGGGAGGTGCAATTTCCTGGAGTTCCCAAGTGTGTTATTGCTCAGATTGCAAATATTTTTAGCGAGATGCCAATAATCTGAAGTGAGGGAAAAACACCAACCTCAATCAGCCACCTAAGACACTGTGTGTGGATGGATGCTGATGAGATGCAGCCTGCCATATTGGGAGCGGGTACTTTAACAGAATCGTGTAACAGGCTGTGGCTGGACACGTGGCTTCATTTGCTGAAAAACACTGCAGTGGAGTCTTTGTGATTTGCAGATGGAAAGTAAGCTTTTGTCATTTAATTGTGTTATCTATTGTATTATTATTTCTCCAATGTTGTCAACTCAATTAAACTTGACTTGTTCTAAAAAGGAAGCCTTCAAATGTTTCTTTCACAAAGTCACTTTTTCAAAACGGCTAACACAACCCTCTGAAAAGAATCACTCAGAAATGCTCTGATGCTCTCAGAATATCAAACGCATGCCACAAAATCTAACAATGTATTCTTTCACAGCAGTTCATCATACAACAAACTAAAGGAATTATGCTTTCGCAGTAAATGTATAAATAAACCAATATACAATATATAAAATAAACCAATAAACCAATATACAATAACATGTAAACTCAAAGTAACTGCTCATTGTAACTGAAATCTATTCTGTTCTCAGATCAGTTGTCATCCGTTCTTTCCTCTCTGCTGTCTTTCTCTTCTGATTGTTGACTGGACAATTGTGCGCTTAGCATTTGTAGAGTTTTACTCCTTTATCATTGTTGTTGTCTGCTGTGACCAGATCATGTCAGTTTAGTTGGGTGGGACTTGTAGTTTGTGTGAAAAATAGATAGTGTTTTGTTGATTTGGGTTGAAGTGTTGTTTCATTCATATGGTGTAAAGCAATATGAAAACACTGTATCTATGTAACTGATCATATGAACTGTGCTGTCATGCAGCCCCAGGTTGGGATGATCTGCCCAACATGTACACATGATAAACTTTACAGATCTATCTGAATATTGCTCTATCTTGGTAGTCTTTGTTCTTTTCTAATCAATTATTCCACCTAAAATACAATCATTCATCATTTGTTTGCATTGGAGGGTACAAGATGCAGTTCATTTCAAAGGTAGCACAACTTCCTGTACCTGGCTTACATGCAAACATGCTACTTAAAGTGAGTTGATTTTCCTGCTGCCCACACCCTTGACTGGTTTCCTTATAAATCAGCCTGACAAAATAGAAAGAAAATATAACATAAATGAAATGTAACTGCATTGATTGTGCAAATGTGACGTACAAAATGGGGCTTCAACAAATCCATGTTTCTCCCTCAGTCCCACTCCATCCAGCTGTCAGGATGCTACACCGGGAGATGGTGCTGTCTGCTTACAATTATCATGTGTCATGGAGAAACACGACACCAGGTGACCAGACACCAGACTCTAGATTCCTGCCAATTCTACAATTTAGAATTCTAGAATTTGAATCAGGTTTGTGTCAGAAGTTAAAGGCCCAGTCTGTCTCTTGTTGAAACACTGTCACCCCACAGCTGGTTTTCTTTACCGAGCGATGTATTGTATTGTCATTCTGGAATATGTTTTCTGAGCTTCTTATACAGCGACTGACAGCCAGAGTGTGGTCGTGCACCCCAAGATTTGGAGGGAGCACAAATTCACACAAATAGATACGCAAACAGCAATAGATAATAAAGACACCATGTATGAGTAAACCCTGGTCTCAATGTGCATTGTGGGCCAGTCCACAACTTTTCCATACGAGGTAATCTTGCCTGTTTTACTGTCTGGTGACGCCAACTGCTTGTGGAAGGAAGCAACAACATGGAAAGGGGGATTACATACGGGCGGTCCAGCAGCAGGGTCTGCCATGAATGATGCTTCATCGGCGAGCAGCAGGAGATTAAAGCGGGTCCCTATCGACCTTTGGGCCCGGAGTAATTTCCCTCACCGAGAAATGAGTCTAACTTGATAGTCAGACAGAAAGACATTACCTCCATGTGTGGGTCCACCAGCAGAGAGGGGAAGCCACAGTGACTAATGTGAGTCATTACAACAACTCTAATAACAACTCTCCACCAGGATTCATTATTTAGCAGCTCTAATTACTTTCCGGGCTTGTTGAGCAGCGGTTTTTTGATTTTACCACGGTGTTATGTGTCAGTGAAAAAGACAGTCCCGTTAGATGATTAGTGGTTGGTGCACCATGTGACCAAATCACCTGTTTGGATTGGGCTTTGTACTTAACTCTTTGACATCTGTGAGGCTTATTAGATATTGAGGTCACCACTGAAGTTAATGAGATTTTGATATAAAAATACAAGAAAATAAAATGTCAAATCCAGATACACGTGTCAGAGAGGAATTCAGGAGGGGAAGCTATAGAAGTGCACTGCTTCCTGTTTTCATTACCAGAATTCAGAAGTGAGTGTCAGCGTACTTGACCCGTCTCCTCGACTGAGATTACGATTTTGAACAGCAGCGTTTGGGTCACATTTAAAAGGCCCTTTTGTCACCTCAATTCCAATATCATTTGGGCTCTATAGGCTGAGGAAAGTCTATACTTTTGTCTCATCGGTTAACAATTCTAGGAAGAAGCGTCTGTAAAAGATGCATTTGACATTTTAATTAAACCTTCTCTCACTGGGGCACAAGAGAATTCTGCTGCTTATCACACTGGATGTACAAGCTGTTGGCGAGCATTAGGTAATCTCATGGCTTACCTTACCTCCACTCTAATTACTGTCATGATAAGCTACGGTGAATTTGATCAAATCCCTGCTTCCAACAACCACGCTCAGATACAGCAGCTGTGTTCTCATCCTGTGTTTCTGCTCTAACTTCTGCTTTTGGGAAAGTTTTCTGATGACTTATTATGTACAACCTCCTCGGACCTTGTGTACCTCGGTTGTACTTCTTTTGATCTATCTTAAGAGCAAATTGGATTTCACTTTCAATATTATGTCAGATGATCTAGCTTCCTCCACAGCCTGTCTGACCTCACACAGCACAGGAGTTATGATGGGTGGGGTTATGATGGGTGGGGTAAACCAAACACAGTCTCACAAGATGTTGTGAAAAGAGAACAGACTCTGAAACGCAGATTACTTGTTGTGGACACGAATAATGTGACGATTACGTTCCTCCACCAGGAGAGGATTATATGACAGCAGCATGAATCGGACACGTGTGTTCGTCACATGTAAAGGTTAGCTAACCGTTCTTAGGGTTAGGTTAAGGTTTTGGTCATAGTTAAATGAGAAAAACTTCACTCACAGTAGAAAACGTCTTCCCCTAAAACATGTGTTTCCCCCGGCAGTGACTCTTCGCCTCGATTTCATGCCAGGGAAACAAATAACAACGTGATTTAAATTTTTGTGAATTGTTTTCCTATTGCTGTCTTTTATATTTGGTATATATATATTTAATTTTTTCTAGTTCAGATGTCTTCCTCTGCTTTTCCTGAGCCGACACCGTTCGTGGACCAGCTGCTGCTTCACCTTTAGTCTTATCACGGTGGATCTGCAGCCCCCTGTGTGTCTGTCACCTTCTTCTGTGATTCCAATGGATCATATCTTCATTAGTCTTTGTCTTTCACTCAGTAAATTGTCTCCATGACCTTCAAGACCCCTAAATGCCTCCGTGGCAATAATAACTCTGATCTACTCTAAACACCCAGGAATTTGGTGTGGCTGTGATATTCCTCGCCTCTTTTGGACCACATGCAACCTGCACTGAACATCAGAACAATGATTTTCCTTAATGATATGGACATAAATGTCCCCAGATACTCCAGTATTCAAACTATCAAAACTGATTTGCCAACACAGAAACTTTTTCCCATTATGTGGCAAGAGCTTTGTGAAGAAAGATAACTCAAAAAGGTTATTTTCTTCACAAAAATCACAATCCCTCGTTCAGAAGTTTAAAGAAATGACTTTTAAAATGTGTTTTCTGCCTCTAGCATTTCTAGTGCAGAGCCCCTTTTCAGATTTCAACATCTGAGCCTAATCGAATGTGTTCATGCCACGGTAAAGGAGTAATCCACCGGCTTCTCACTGGGAAACATCACTGCTGTTGAGATAGGAGCGTTTTGTGTTTGGATCTCTTCTTCCGCATCACTTGTCACTTTGAGTTGCCACATTATGCCGGTGAAAATCCTGGAATGGTACAGACACCATTGATTTTTTTTTTGGCCCATCTTGCGTGGCTAGCAGTGACTTTCCATCAGCCCAACACAATGACAGTGACTTGGAATTGAAATTGATTTAACTCCCAGTTGCATCTAAACCACCACAGACATTTAATTGATCTGTGTGTTACGTAACATGACGATGATGTTGCCTCTTTTTTCTAATACTCATCTGATCCTAAGTCAGTTTTAACTGCTGATTGGATTTATAAATGCAAACCACTTCTTTTACAAACACTGTGAGTGGCCATGCTGGACTGGACTGAGACTTGATGGAATACCAACACACACACACAAAAGGCTCTTGAAAATGTTTTAGGTGAACCTTTATGTCACCTTTGAACTGTGTTGCAGCCGAGAGATAAACACAACCAGATAATAAAGTATTGATATGTTAATATTCATTTATTTAAGGATAAACACCATTATAAGGCAAACACTTTCTAATGCCAGTGTGCTCCTTTAAGGGATAGATTCTGTGTGTGTGTGTGTGTGTGTGTGTGTGTGTGTGTGTGTGTGTGTGTGCGTGCGTGCGTGCGTGCGTGTGTGTGTGTGTGTGTGTGTGTGTGTGTGTGTGTGTGTGTGCATTCGTGCATATGACTGCGTATGTGTGTTTTGTGCCGGAGGGATGAGGGAAATTCTTCTGTCACCATAATGATTTCTCTACACTGCAATTACAGAAATGAGTGTGCATTACTTAAGAACAAATACAAGCTGTGTAGGCAGACAGAGGAAGAAAGGTCCCAAACCCACAACCTTTAATTAGCTGCCAGTGACGCACCAGAGCGCTCCTGAAGGATGCTGGGCTGACAGACTGAACTTGTTATATACAGATCTACTGAGGGTGCAGACGGAAAGGGTGGAGTAAGGTATCTCTCCCTCCTGGACAGTTCATTATTCACTGCATAGCCGGTATTTCTGTTCTTTAGTATTCTTTTCTTACGATTCATAAAAGTTACAGAGCCTTCTCCTTATCAAGAGATTATCAAGAGGATGAACATAGAGAAAATTTAAAAAACACATTTCATTTGGCAGGCTTTGTTACGATCCACGGCCATCGATACAGAAGATCGAGGAAGTGAGCAGGCGGTCAGACCCGAGGTGTCAGTCAGTGAAGTCAGTCGGTCAGTGATGACCCCTGCTGCTTTAATCACACCGGGTCAGACCCCCTCTGACGCTCTGATTCATCTGTAATCACCATCAGCCGGTCCTTAGAAACGAGAAAAGTGCCACTGAGTATCTTCCAGAGCAACGCTGATGTAATCAACCTTACAAGGTCAACCCTGATATTCCCCCTGCAAGGCTTGTAGTTTATATTGTGCAGCATGTGGATATATTCCACTGGTGCTCGCGTGCAAATGTCCTGTTGTGTTTGTTAGAACTGTGACAGGCTGATGAGTGGAAAAAAGTAAGATATAAAGAAATCCATAATGAGAAAGCAGTATCATGAATTAATAATGCAAAGATGTTACTCAGAATGCAAGCTGTACATTTAGATTATTTGCCATATAGCAGACAAGCAATAATAAGAAAGTTAGAGAATGATAAGAGAATCAGAACGCCTGCACTCTTTATATATTATGTACTGTACTTTTTTACTGTACTATTTTATATAAGAAGAATAGCAGTAGCATCTTGCTGCGGCTAATGGGGATCCTAATAAACTAAACTAAACTGTCTACCTTGTACTCTAAAGTGAGACGTACGTTCTGGCCGGTGCCTGAACTCACTCATACATCATCCTCAGCCCTGCATCTGATCCCTAAAACCCAAGAGCTCTCTCTTCACTCCGACGATGGTGATGTGGCCACTTGTGTCAGATTGTTTAGGTGGTGTGGACTTTCGCCCTTCGATGACGGATTAGGCGAGCGGTGAAGGTCATGACCCCGGTGAGGTCATTTCTTATTGAGAGGAGCTTTTTGACATACATCAAAGTTATTTCACACCTAATGATTGGTGTATCGGCAATGAATGCCTTTCTTTCATCATGATCTCATCTTGATAAAAGGAAAATGATGAAAATAGTTTATGAATATATTCATTTTATTGTTTTTTTTTTACTAATTAGAGGGTTGTGATTCAAATCGGACCGGGGAGAAACATGGTTTTCAGTGAAATCAAGATTAGTTTTATAAATAAATGACAGTTGCTATAATACATAATGATGGTATGATCATGAATGGGGGGGGAAAAGCATTTAAAAAAAACATGCAAGATAAATCCCACGGACATGAAATGTCCCACAATTATAGAATTGGCCTACCATCACACTTTTCAGGAGGAAAATTCACAAGTAAACAAGAGATTGACTGACAAACCGATACAGTTGTTCAGGCTCAGTGGCTCAGAAAGAGGAACATCCCATAAAACTGGCAACAGAAACGACATTTAATTTGATGAGTCATTCAGTCGTATGACATTAGAAGTGACACTCAAACTGAAGCGACAGAGAGCGTTTGTGTTTGTAGATCATTCTATTCAGTCGCTAAGTGATGTCGCTCATTAATAACGGTCTTATTTCATAGAAATGACCTGTGAGACGAGACGTACAGCAATTAGCTATGAGTCACCACTGGAATGAACACACAACCCTGCTGGCTCCGTCTGATGACCAATCAAAAAGGGGCATCGAAGAGAGAGAGTGCTGCGTGTGTGTGTGTGTGTGAGAGAGACAGAGAGCGAGAGAGAGAGAGAGAGAGAGAGACACACACTCCCACCTCCTTGTCTCTATATGAGGTGTTTTCTAGGAGGGAAACTCTCTTTGCTAACAAGTGACAGTTGTATTGGTTTGTGTAATTAAGGCTCGGCGCCACAGATAGCTCTCTCGCTCTTGATTGGAGATTCCCCCTCTCTTTCTCTCTCTGTTCCCCCTCTCTTTCTCTCTCTGTCCCTCTCTCTCTGTTCCCCCTCTCTCTGTCGCTCTCTCTCCTTCCCTTTACATAAACGCCCAATTTACCCAAAGCAACGCATCACATCTCAAAGTGCTTTCAGGGGAAAAAACAGAGGTAGAAAAGGAGCAGGGCTCGTTTCATAATTAAACATTCTGTCACTTCCATCTAATCAAATCGTCGTCGTCACGTGAAAATGGATGAACTCAAAAGTGCATGGCGGTCGAGCTGAAAGCGAGGCAGCTCTTCTCAGCTCCTGAAAAGTTGACATTTTGGAGATACAAGGTTTTCACCCAATCAGTGAGGACATAGGAGAGGTGGGATGCCACACACACACACACACACACACACACACACACACACACACACACACACCTTGATTAGATGCTTCTTGGACTAATGAGTATTGCTGATATTGGAAACCGACAGCTCATTAGACTCAGTATCAGTAGCCTATCACACCAAGTACGATAAATGTACAGGACTTAGTGTTGGTGCCAGAGTTGAAAAATAGGCCTTCGATTTTGGTGATCCGGATCTGGGATTTCCGCCATTAGACGATTATCGTTTTTTAGCCATAACTATGAAACTAACGGAGAAAGAGACTT